>APFE031539102.1:0-27317 GCA_000404065.3 Pinus taeda
ATTTAACATACATGTAAATGAGTGCCCAACACAGAGATACAACTGTCAGAGAGCCACACCTAATTCCATAAGCATTTTGTAGAGTAAACATAATCTGGGATTTTACTAGCCACTATAAGGAAGTTTTAAGAATGAACCACACTAAGATATATATAGTTGACCACATGAAAGTGGAAACATTTGTTATATTCCTGATAAAATATTCTAATATTCAGGAATGGAGCATTCAGAGAGCTATACTTGTGTTATATCCTGTGATTCAAATGTGAGCACAAACAACCCGCATACTCATTGCCGTATAGAGTGTGAAATTGTGCAATACCCTGTTCAAAAGCAAGATGAACATGAAATATGGGATGTGGCATCGCTAGTTCGGAGCTATTCAAATGTTCCAGCGTTTCCTGTTGCCCATTTTATCAGGGCTTGCTATCTTTGCAAACGGAAATTTAACCATGGAAATGACATCTACATGTACAGGTCTGTTATAATGATCACACGATTGCTTTAAACCTCTGAGAATCGATTGAATTGATTAAAATTTCCCATTCCTAAGAGTTAGTCACATTCTCCGTTTGTTGATTATTGCAGGGGTGACATGGCATTCAGTTTTTACATTGTATCCATCTGCTGAGTGTACACGGTGTGCAATCTGGACCTTTGTGCTTTGCTTGGTTGAGGTGTGGTGTCCCCTTTATATGTCAATGAAGAGCAGAATCTAAGGGATTGGTGGTTGTCATCAGTATTGTGTATTAAATTTTTTGGGTTATCATTTTTTCAACTTTGAAACACCTTACAAAAGAAAACATATATGCTTTAACTCAAAGCTTGTTTCACTTATCCACCACAGAATATCGTTTGAAACTGTTGATACCAAGTCAATGTTTACAGGAATTACGTACATTTATCTGCTACTGGAAAGTGATAACAAATTTAATTAGTCTTAGTAATAATCCCCACTAGAGTGCTCTCCCTCCTTGAAATGATGGTTTCAGTTTGCATCCCTCACAATAATTATGGTCCTGGCAATATTTGAAATGTCCTTGGGCATACTATGACAACCCCCCCACATACGAATGTTCTTTATGACTTGGAAACGAATTCCAAGAGATGGAGATTATCAACCCTTTCATTGTGGCCCAAAAGGATAATTTTAGTGCTCCCTTTGTCCACAACAAACACATTATTTGGTGTAGGGAAATAACTTCTTGTCTTCACAACCCTAGCAAATCTCTCTAATGTTGCATAAATTTCTTGTGATTGTGGGTGTGATTTATCTCCTCTGATAAATGTATACTTTTTTTTTCTTAACCACAACCCCGCTGCATTCTAGCCCCCCTTTCAAACCCATGTCTTTAATAATTTTACTCACTTTAGCTAGACCATATAACCTCTTTTCTATCACATATGTGTTCGCTAAAGTAATATAATCTCCAACATTTAGTGGCTCTAACTCATGAAGGTTTTTTGTAGCATGTTCTCTTATCTCAAAAATTGAAATGAATTTTGCAGGAACCTTCACAGCTCTCCACACACCAACATCAGGTTTGATTGGCATGTTTTTGATAAAGTTAAGTGCCTTATTCAATTTATACTACGGCCAAGAAGGTCAACCAGACATGCATAGTGCTCTGCTCTGGAACGCATATCATACTTTTGACTCATACAGTTAAAGTATTCCCAACCTTCAGCCATAAGACCTGCACTATTGAAAGCAGACATGTCAGTAGCAAAAGTAAAAAGGTTTATCTTCACATCTACCTATTCCATTTAGGGAGAAAACTCACAAGCTTCCTTACCATTCCCATTTATACCATGCACTGCAATTATTGCAGTCCAAGCCACAACACCCTTATTATATATGTGATAAAAAAAACTTTCCTTGTAAGTTTAATATTTCCATAGATGGTATATATGTCCATAAGGGAAAAACATACAAATACATTGGAATAAAACCTACTCTTGATTATGTATGTATGGAATTTATCGCCTTCTTGCAGAATTTCTAAGTCTGCACACATGGGAAAAATATTGAGAATCATTGGCAAGTTTGGTTGGATGCCATGCTGTTACATTTGATAGAAAAATCGAAGGGCTTGCTAGCATGTCCATTTACTTTGTATCTCATGATCATTGATTTTCACAGAGTGGCACTCTTGTTAGAGCTTTCATAAAGCACTTTGCGTGCATCCTCTTTACTTTTGCATTTAACATACATGTAAATGAGTGCTCAACACAGAGATACAACTGTCAGAGAGCCACACCTAATTCCATAAGCATTTTGTAGAGTAAACATAATATGGGATTTTACTAGCCGTTGTAAGGAAGTTTTAAGAATGAACCACACTAAGATATATATAGTTGACCACATGAAAGTGGAAATATTTGTTATATTCCTAATAAAATATTCTAATATTTAATGCTTTAACAAGAAAACCAAACAGGCAATAAAGCAACTGAATTCTATAATCTAATTTTCAGTATGTTTCAAAAGCATCACTGGAATATTATATACTTAATAAGCTAACCCAGAGCATTAGATGTTGAGACAGTCTAACTGTGATTTGGTTTCATTTACTCTATCTTGTTTAATTGTTAGTTTGTAGTATATTCCTCATGATGGTTACTGTGTTAATACCCATGTACGCTCCATGCTTGCATCTAGATTCTAAAGTTATTATCAATAACTGTGCCCTATACCTTCATAATTATGTTGCCTATCCTTCTTCATCTAGAACTACATGATTAATTGAAAGGAAGATCTTGTCTTCAAATTCCCTCATAGCAGAATGAATGAATGATACTGAGCGACCTTAATTGATGATCACTTATGTTAGTGATTGACCTAGAGCTTTTAATTGAGGTTCCTACTTGTTGAAAATAGTCATCAAGTACTGGTCGATGGATACACAAGTTGACAACTATTATGCTCAATAGATATTGCAGAAATTGGAAATCAACAATTTTACATAAAACTCAGTCAAGAAATCCAACACCCACCTCTCTAATTTTTTTCTTTACTGTGCCATAGTATGAGAAAAACTGCTTAACATCCTTAATTGTTGCTTTGGTAGACAAATTACAGACCTGGACTATGTAACCATCTGTAATGGCCATTGACAACACTTGGAAGTGTCTGTTATGCTATGATTCACAATCTTCTTCTCAGAATTTTAAGTGAATAGCAAACACATAGATATGATATATATATGTGACACTAAATAGTAACCAAAAGGAAGATTGATTAAATTAGCATTAGTTGTTTTTACTACATTCTTTTCATGGTTCTCTGGTCTTGGTGACCAAGAAAAACAACGAGGAGTGTTTTGATTTCGTCTGGGCTTTCAAATTCAGTTTGAGGATGCAGGGTAAGGAAAGTCGAATCCTTCATCCTGCAATATTGTTCCTTATGCGCGACGCTTTGCCACTTCTTTGCCACTTCTGCAATGCTTAACATGTACTCGAGGGGAAATTTGGGTGTTTTTCATTACATTCATTTTGTTCTAGAAAGCTGTAAAATTCTTCAAAGGTTCAACAACCCTTTAATCTGCTTGCTAGAACAAAATGAATGTAATGAACAAAATGAGTTAATCTGCAGTCTTGGTATCTGATGATGCCTGTCATGGATTTTAACTAGTTCTTTTAATGGCAGAGATTGTTGTAATTTTGACACCCATTGAAGTAATTTTTCCCTTCTTTTTTGTTGGTAATGACGGGATTTGAGGGAGATTTTTATATGTGTAATGTTCATCATATTCTCTGCTGTTTGAATTCTTTTTGGCTATGAGGTTGGTCTTCAACCTTCAACGAGTTCCTCTGCATCTACCTGCATGCAGCCCAGTTCTCTAAGCACAGAGGGCTTTCTCATCGAAGAGCCCCTCATAGATGGACAAGAGGATGCCTTTGCAGTATTAGAGAGATTTGTGGTGGAAGCAGAGGAAGAGCGTAGCTCTCTTTTTCACATTAGCAGTGCACAATATCTAGCTCTAAAATTTTTTCTCGTTATCAAACGACCATTGAGGTCACCAATATGAAGTCAGATATTGACAACCATCTCAAGTCGATTCCCATGATTCAATTGGGGATTCAGTTGGGGCTTACTCATAAGGTTCTTCTTGGTCTGTCCACACTCAGGGAAAGTGTTCAACCTTCAGCCAATTCCTCTACATCTACCTCCATGTAGCCATTTCTCCAAGCACAAAGGAATTTTTCATTGAAGAGCCCCTCATAGCCAGAGAAGAGGACACCTTTGCAGTATTAGAGATATTTGTGGTGGAAGCAGAGGAAGAGGGTAGCTCTGTTTTTCGCATTTGGGTGGTTGGCAAGGGTGGAGTAGGCAAAACCCTCCTCCTCAAGACAGTCTTCAACAGTCCAAAGATGAGAAATATCTTCAGAGATGACTTATTGCTTTAGCTCATTATTTCCAATAATCCATCTTTTACAAATCTTAGAAATGAACTGTGTATGCAAATAGCCACACTTACAAAGATAGAATTAGACAGAAATGAGGGTGATGAATTTGCAAAGATGTGGTTGAGTCAAAGATTGCAGACTCAGAGGTTTGCTTTATTTTTGGATGACATTTGGAGAGATGGTTCCCAATTGATGGAGGAATTGTGTTTTCTTCTACTAACCCACCACTCCAACTCCAAACTTGTTGTAAGTTCAAGAAATCACAGATTCCTGTCAGAAATTGGAGTTGTAGAGACATCTGTAATAAGAATGGGGGATTTGTTAGAAGAGGACAACTGGCAGCTATTTGTTAGTGTGAGGCACAATAAATTCAAATTGAAACTGAATTACTATGATTTTAAAGTAAATTCAAATTAACTCACATGTACAATTTATAGTGTTCCTCCTACCTCTCCTCTCCTTTGGCTATAGCTTTCCCATTGAGCAACTTGGTAGCTTCATAGTCATTAACAACGATTTATATGAAATATTAATTCAATAATTAATAAAAAAATAGTGTGAGGCACCCTAAATCAATTTCATTTCTGCTACATCTCATACTTTCATTTAGATTTAGCCCATTCCCATGTTATGATTTGTTCCTCAAAATGCCTTACGCGTTTCTCTTTGCACTTTGGTGCAAATGCTAGTTATATTATTTTGTTTTCCCACTATATTATATATATATTATATATATAAATATATATATATATATATATATATATATATATATATATTATTATTATATATATATTTAATGTCTCTGACACACCTTTATATACAATGGGGTTGTGATAAAGGAAGAGCCGCGTACGTAGAAGTGACGGAGGATGTAGAATGAGTGGTATGAAATGGTTGAATAACAAATCTATTGAAAATGATTTGTGTTACCCCCACGACGGCCGTTGGTCTTCGAAAACAAATTAAAGATCCATCCAAAGAACGTGAGTTGCATGTTCTTGTTGATGTACACGACGGTTGTAATGAAGAAGCCGTGTAAGTCATGTTGAGGATGGAGACGGAGCGGGCATCGCATGGAAAGAAATTGCGATGCCATCCATTCAACCTAAAACCTCAAGATGAAAGGAAATATTTCCCATCCTAAAGTATGGATATGGTTAGGTATCTAATGTATATGAAGAATCTTTTCAACATGGATGCCACGAGGTTCCCCAAAACTTCTTCTAATTCTAGCTAGAACCCCTACCTCTTGGTCAAGCCAGGGTGGCATGAGGATGCGTGGATTCAAAGTATGGCCACAGTTAGGTATATAATGTATAAGAAGAAGCTTTACAACATGGATGCTATGAGGTTCCCCAAAACGTCTTCTAGCTCTAGCTAGAACCCCTACCTCTTGGTCAAGCCGGAATGGAATAAGGATGCGTGGTATTGGCTTGACCATTGGGGGTTAAAGGAGGAGATCTTCTTGGAGAATAAAGATAATATAAAAATACTATTCTTCCAAATTTAAAGATAATTTGTGCGATGATAAGGAGCTAGAGGGGAAAATGAAGCTAAGGTATTATAAGGAGGTGATCAACCTCACTCTTTCTAACAAAATGTATCCTTTTGTCTTGATGAGTGCTAATAAGAAAATGAACATTGTAAAAATAATAAGTAATTCTCATGAGCTCCCAAGTGAACTCGGAGTTTCTCTATTATTAACACCTTCGGATGAAAGAGGTTGTCACTTTTACAATACTACGAGAGTTCAAGATGAAAACCATTTTTTTCTCATTTCCAACACAAGTTACAACTTTAAGTCAACAAAACTATAGTGACCTAGGAATGCTTCTTTCCCTTTTTTTTTTATCATAGAAATAAAATATCAAAGAGTCTCAATTAATCTCTTATTTTCTTAAAGTTCAATAGACCACATTGATTTTAGTGGATGTTAACATCATTATCATGAATTAATTATCTCATAATAATTTTGAGGAGATTTAAAATGTTACAATAATATTTACAAAATTAAAATAATAACTAAAAACAATTAAATCTATATAAAATAAATATTAAAATAATTTATTACAAATTTATACCTTAATTTAATAAATATTATAGATTAATTTATTAAGTTTTATTTTTATTTAGCAATATGATTTAATTTATTTATTTGTAAGTCATTTTAATTGATTTGAATTGTATCCATGAAGAGTTATTAGAGAACCGTGACTCTATCAGATTGGGATAGACTTCAAAGAATTAAGAGCAGCGATTAGAAACACCTCTAAACAGTGGTTGTTAGCAACCAGCGTGGAACGACGAGGATTTCGGTCAAAGCGCGTTGACTAAGGCCCATGGAAACTGCATAGGCTGTGAAACTAGCCCCTAGGAAGCCCGGATCAGGAAAAGGAGGCAGTTTTTGATGCGCGATTAGCAAAACCCCTCAGGGAGAGGCCCAGAGCGCTTGGTCGCATGAGTGCCCGGAAAACCGTGAGGAAAAAGGCTAAAGGCAAAGGCGAGACTTGCGCTCCAAAAACCAATGATATTTATCGGGGGCACTCTTGGGCAGTAAGCAAATTTGGCGAAAGCGGAGCAATTCCACTCAACGCCTGACGCGTGGCAGGTGGAGGAGGGAGAAAACCACAACCCATATCGCGCTAACCATCGAGCAAGTCAATCACCTGAAATGTGTGAATGACGTCGGATCTGGAGGACCCCAGATCTAACAGCTGAGAATGCGCCCGATGGGGAGATCAGATTTAACAGGGGATGAAGTTGCGGCATAAAGAATTTTGACCGCCAAGGTGGCAGATGACTCATTCCACGATGTAACTGAAAAACTGAACCGATGAAGCGAGCTGGCACAGTTGCGGGAGGACAAGCGGCCATTCCTTGTGAGCCTGATGTTAGTGCTGAGACACGCTGAGCCTGATGTTGGCGTTGAGACAGGGAACTCCAAGCGAAGCTGTAGCAGGTGATCTGATGGAGGTGGAAGGGGAATCGAACAATCATGAGACCGAATGGCTTTAAAACCATGAACAGACAAGGCATAAGACACTAAACACGAAGAGGAAGAACTGAAGACAGAAGAGAGAGAAGAGAAGAAACAGTGAAGCAAAAAGCAGCAAGAAGACAGAGGGTCGAGCTGACCAAAGGCAACGTCGAGCACCAGAGAGCTTGAGAGATTCGAGCCATCCCTGAGAGGATCTATTAGGACTAAGCACCACATTGGGCTCCTTCCATTAAAGATCAGAGAGGTCAAAGAGTTGGTAAGGAAAAGAGTCTGTACACTCTAGTGGCTTGGGGAATCCAAGAACCACCTTGCCAAGCAAATTTTGTTTCATGAGAAACATATTGAGGTCCTTCATTGTAATTCTCTACTTAAGACACAATAAAATCAGGCCACCATTGAGAGCTAGACTAGAGATGTAGCCCTGGAGGATAGGGTGAACTCCTTATTAATTTCTTGTGTCCTTGTATTTGCTTACTGTATTTCTATGTTGTTTTCCATTTCAAGTATTTGTATATTTGCAATTTGATCGATCCGTTACCTAAATAACATAGACACACACCAATGCATAAGCTTGTAATACCTTCATTCAAATAAATCTTTAATTGAGATCACTCATAGGGTGATTTTCAGATCAAGTGGTATCAGAGCTTTAGGCTGTAAGGTTAGACAAGCTTGTGTTGGTTTAGCTATGGAATGCTCACTAGATCAAAGCTCAAATTAGGAGAGGGAGAGTTGGTCAAAACTAATCTTGAAATTGGGAGAGTCTATCTTTGGAAGACAATGTGAGAGGAAGGTTCTGTGGGGCTAGACCCTCAATTCATATAAAGTTTCCTAGCTATAAAGTCCATGGTAGAAGAAATGTATAGGGACTTTAGAAAGCATAAGGAAGAAGATTCATCAGGTTCTAAGCAAGACAAAGAGATGAGTCTCACTTCCATGATCGCTCAAAAGGAAAAGGGAAAGAGGAAAAATTTCTCACACCTCCTAATAGCCCTGTGCATAATAAGAAAGCATCTTTGATCAAACTAGATGTTAAATTTGATTTGCCTATATATATATATGATGGAGAGTTAAACTCTGAAAAGTTGGACAATTGGATTAGACAAATTGATGTTTATTGCAGAGTAAAGAACATCAACTAAGACAAAAGTAAAATTCAACTGGCAAGCCTATTCCTAGGAGGCACTGCTTTGGTTTGGTGGGAAGGTAGAACACAAGCTGGCATGAAAATACATGGTAAGACTATTTCTGTCTGGAGTGAATTTGTTTTTGCAATCAAAAAGCAGTTCTATCCATTGGCCTACATGCAACAAGCCATGACGAGTTGGCAAACTCTTCGGTAGTTAAAATGGCAAAGTGTGCAAGGGTACACTCAAGAATTTAGAAAGAGAGAATTGATTCTAGGAATCTCATTAGACCCACCAGAGACTCTTTTGATGTACATTGGTGGTCTACACAGCTACATGAGGCATGCCATTCTCATGTTTAATTCTAATAGTATAGATGAGGTATCTTTACAAGCTACTCATCTAGAAGCTAGAGGAAAGAATGGAAATCCAGAAATTGAGGGACCATCCCAACCCACTGCAAGCAAGAGCAAGGAGAAAAAAAAGCAGAAATGGAAAGCAAGGAAGGTTAACACTGCACAGAAAAGCAAAGCTTCATGCATTCATTGTAAAAAGGATGGGCATGTTGATGAGCATTGTTGGATTTCGCATCCAGAGCTAAGACCTAAGAAGTTCGAGGGCAAGAAGAAGAAGAAGAAGAAGAAGATTCGGGGTCAGACTTGAGAGATGAAAGCACCATTGCAGCCATAGGTATAGGAGGTAAGAAATCTGAAGCATTTACTAGTAATTCTGCTCAATCTATTATTGATGAAGAACATGAGAGAAAAAGACATGGGCTTTTCCATATTCGAGTTGTTTTCTAAATATCAAAATATTGGTACTTTGTTTGATAGTGGTTCACAAGTAAATCTACTTTCTCAAGCAGTTGTAAAGAAATTGGGATTAGCAATTACACCTCACAAGAAACCATACCCATTAGGATGGTTGAATGATAAAGCACAACTACAAGTGACTAGGCAGTGCAAAGTCAAGTTTTCTTTTGGGTCAGCATTTGTAGATGAGGTTGAGTTGGACATAGTTCCTTTGTATATATGTGGACTTGTTTTAGGAAGTCTTTACTTGTATGATAGAAAAGCTATTTTCTATAGAGTTGAGAACAAGTATCTACTTGTTAAAGATGGAATCGAATACTTTGTAAGAGCTCAGAAGTTCAAGAATAATTATACCCTCATAAACTCAGGGCAAATGAAAAGAATGATAAATTCATGCAAACAATTCTTACTGCTAGTTGTAATGGAAAAGAAACTTGATAAAACCAATGTATTTGAGGGTTGTAATGCTAAACAACAAGTTGATATAGAAAGGTTGTTTCAGAGTATGATCTCTTGTTTCAAGAACCTAAAGGTTTGCCACACAAAAAGGAAATAGTACATGATATTATTTTGCAGCAAGATGCTCCATTGCCTAATATTAGAATGTACAGGTTGTCTGCTTTAGAGAATGTTGAAATCAAGAAGCAGGTGCAGGAGTTGCTCGAGAAGCGGTTCATCAGGCTTAGCACATCACCATGTGGGTCACCAATCGTTTTGGTGAGAGAAAGATGGCTCGTGGAGAATGTGCATTGACTACTGAGCACTGAATAAGATAACGATAAAAAATCGTTATCCCCTTCCTCGCATAGATGATCTTTTAGATCAATTAAAAGATGTTGTTTGTTTCACGAAGTTGGACTTGCATAGGGGATACCTTCAGAGTTGTAAAGCAAGATGCATGGAAGATTGCTTTCAAAACAAAGAAGGGATTGTATGAGTGGCTCGTTATGCCTTTTGGCTTAACTAATTCTCCTGCAACTTTCATGAGATTAATGAATGATGTACTCAAACCCTTTCTTGATGATTTTGTTATTGTGTATCTAGATGACATTCAGATTTTTAGTAAAATGTGGGAAGAACACTTGAAGCATGTTAAGCAGACATTAGATGTTTAGAAAAGAGAAAAACTTCATGTTAAACTCTCAAAATGTGAATTTGGCAAAACATTTCTAAATTATTTGGGTCATTTAGTGGGGGGTGGGGTGGTGAATTGAAAATAAATCCCTCTAAAGTGGCAGTCATTGTAAACTGGCCTAAACCCAAGTTTGCTACAAAAGTGAGAAGCTTCTTAGGAGCAACACACTATTGGAGGAAGTTCATTTCACACTTTTCCTCAATTGCAGCTCCCTTACATGCTTTGACAAGATTGAATAAGGTGTTTCAGTGGGGAGGCAAACATTAGAAAGCCTTCGACACCTTGAAAGAAAAGATTAGTACAACACTTGTACTAGCATTGCTAGATCTGCAAAGACCATTTGAGATCCAAACAGAGGCTATTGACTATGCCATGGAAGCAGTGTTGACACAACACGATAAACCCATATGTTATCATTCTGAGACTTTTAATCCTACAGTGGTTAACTATCTTACATATGATAAAGAATTGTATGCATTAGTTCAGAGTGTGAAAAAGTGGAAACATTACTTAATGGGCAAATAGACAGTAATACATATTGATCATTAACCACTTCAATATCTACACTCCCAAACTAAGTTGCACCAATGAAGACACTACAAATGAATAGGTTTTCTACAACAATTTCATTTAGTCATCAGTATAAAAAGGGCATACATAACAAAGTTGCAGACATGTTATCTAGACCCATTATAAATGCATCTACTATACTTGCAGCAAATATCCTAAGCTTTGGGATGAACACTTGTGTTATGTGTAGCATGCAACAGAGAAAAACATTCTTCCACACAGAGATCTTCTTTTGAGACCTGTTTTGGTTTCACACCAAGGTCTCCTTTGGATTTTGTCTTTGGTAAAGATACCACAGTTGATGGAAACAATGATGTGAACAAGGCAACTAGGTTCATTGAACAAATCCAAGAGATCCACCAGGCAGTACAGGAACAGCTGGAAAAGAGCCAAGCCAAATACAAGGCTAGGCATGACAAGCATCGGATGGAACATAGTTTCCAAGTTGGTGACCAGGTTTGGCTGTATATCAGCAAGGACAGAATGCAAGGTGAAGTTAAAATGCTAAAGCCTATCAGATATGGACCCTTCAAAATAATTGAGAAGATTGGTGAAAATGCTTTTTCCCTTGATCTACCAGCTTACATGCACATCTATTCAGTCGTAAATGCAGACTATTTGAGATTGTTTGAACCTTCAATTATTGAGGATCCCAAAGAGTAGAGTCAATTGCCTTCTATTTATGACTTTCTACCTGAATATCTTAATGAATTGAAGAAAGACACAGTGTTGGACAGGAAGGTGAGGACAATGTGCAGAGGAGATGTTGAGTACCTCAGAATTGGGCTCAAATGTTTAACGTCGAGTACTGCAAAGTGGATTGAGACTGGACAAGTGAGACAATAGTACCCTCACTTAGTCGATGCTTGAAAACCAACTTTTGGTGGTCCAAAAGCGTTTTTTAGTGGGAAGGCCGTGATCAGAATTGGATCCATGAAGAGTTATCAGAGAATCGTGACTGTATCAGATTGAGACAGACTTCAAAGAATTAAAAGCAGCGATCAGAAACACCTCTAAACTGTGGTAGTTAGCAACCAACGTGGAACGATGAGGACCTCGGTCAAAGGGCGCTGATCGAGGCCAATGGAGATTGCGCATGAGACGAAACTAGCCCCTGGGAAGCCTGGATCGAGAAAAGGAGGCACTTTTTGATGCGTTTAGCACTAATCGCGCATCGTTGGGGAAAACCCTTCAAGAAGGAGAGGCCCCGAGCGCTCAATCGCATGAGAGCCCGAAAAACTGTGATGAAAAAGTCTAAAGGCAATGGTGGGACCCACACTCCAAAAATCGACTGTATTTATCAGGGGCTCCCTTGGGCGGTAAGCAGATCTGGTGAAAACGGAGCGATTCCACTCAAAGCTTGATGTGGCAAGCGGAGGAGAGAAAATCTCCTCCCATCGCGCGTTAACAATCAAGCAAGTCAGTCGTGCTAAGTGTGCGAATGGCGTCGGATCTGGAGGCCCCCAGATCTAAAAGCTGAGAACGCGCTCGATGGGGAGAACAGATTTAACAGGGGATTAAGTCGTGGCATAAAGAATTTTGAAGTTCAAAACGAAGCAAGTTGGCGCAACTGCAGGAGGACAAGTGGCCATTTCCTGTGAACTTGATGTTGGCGCCGAGACAGGGAACTCCAAGCGAAGCTATAGCCGGCGATCTGACGGAGGTGGAAGGGGAATCGAACAACCATGAGACCGAATGGCTTTAAAGCCATGAACAGACAAGGCAGAAGACACCGAACACAGAGAGGAAGAACTGAATACAGAAGACAGAAGAGAAGAAATAGTGAAGCAACAAGCGACAAAAAGACAGAGGGCCGAGCTGACCAAAGGCAGCGTCGAGCACCAGAGAGTTTGAGAGATTCGAGCCATCCCTGAGAAGATTTGTCAGGACTGAGCATCACATTGGGCTCCTTCCACTAAAGATCAGAGAGGTCAAAGAGCTGGTAAGGAAAAGAGTCTATGCACTCTAGTGGCTTGGGGAATCCAAGAACCATCCTGCCAAGCAAATTCTGTTTCAGGAGACTCATATTGAGCTCCTTATTGTAATTCTTTGCTCAAGACACAATAAAATGAAGCCACCATTGAGAGTTGGACTGGAGATGTAGCCCTGGAGGATAGGGTGAACTCCTTGTTAATTTCTTGTGTCCTTGTATTTGCTTACTGTATTTCTTTGCTGTTTTCCATTTCAAGTCTCTGTATTTGCAATTTGATCGATCCATTGCCTAAATAACATAGACACACACTAGCACGTGAGTCTATAATACCTTCATTCAAATAAATCTTCAACTGAGATCACTCATAGGGTGATTTTTAGATCATTAATAGAGAAAAAAAATGATGATGGTACTTATCTTCACTAAAATTTCCTTCAAAATTATTGAGCAACTCCATTCAAAATTGTTTGTGTTTTATCAATTCAACCCTATATAGCGTTATCTTCACGATGGTTGTTGGTCTTCATGGCACGGGAGAAGGAAAAAAAATGTGTCTTTATCAATAGAGGTTTACAAGAAAATGTAAGGGCCACTAGAGTAGAGAAAAAATGCATTGGAGTTTATACCTCAAAACAAATTATATCATGTGTGGATGGATATTATATTTATGGTATTATTTATTTAATTTGGTTTTGATTGCTTATTAGTTTGTTTTTATCAAAAATTTATGTTATTTATTTATGGTGCATAATTCATTTATTTATTTATTATTATTATTTAAGTTTATTTATTCAAAAGATGATTGAGTGAGATCTTATTATAGACTCTTTAATAACTTGTAATTCTCCTAGGTTCTAATTTTTTGTTTTTAGTTTTATTTTTATTTCCCTTTCAATTTTAGTTTTAACTTTTTTTATTTTTAATTTTTTCATGTTTATATTATTTTTATTTTTCCCATTTTTCCAATGAATGATTTATTATGTTATATTATGTCATATTTTTAAAATTATTTTATATATATATTATTATGTTACATGTCATATTTAAAATTCTTGCGATAAATTTTCAATTATAATTTTATTATTATTTTATTGTTGTGATGAACTTTTTGTCATTATTATTTTTAGTTTAATTAAATTATATTTAAGTTAAACAAGAGGGACTAGTTACTATATAGTTTTTGTTTATTAATAATATGTTAAAATTTGAGTGAAAATTGTTATATTCATTAATTATACGTTATCTAATTATTTAAAAAATTTTAATAATAACAAATAAAAATTAAATTGAGACAATTATATATATATATATATAATATATATATATATTATATAATAATATTATATATGTTGTCTCCATTTAATTTATTTATATATATATTATTATATTAGTATATATATAATATTATATAGGTATTTTTTCCTTAATAAAAATAAATTTGTTAATGATTTTTAAAAATTGATTATATATATAATATTATATATTAAACAAAAACTTATTGTTATGACATATTTTGAATTCATATATATATATTTTATATTATTTAATTATACATAATAAATTATACCATTATTTACCAATCATTTTTGTCTTATTTTTATTTTTTAATTCTTGATGTACACTTTAAATTCTATTGTACATGTTAAGAAAACATTATAAAATTTTAAATTATTCTTTCCAAAAATTCGATTAGTTAATGTTGAGTTTATATAATTCATATATTAAAATCTATGTGAAAAATATTAGAAAAAGTTTAATTTATAAATAAAAACTTATATCTTCTTTCCAATATAAAAGGTTTATAATATTTATGTGAATAAAGTGATGGAAAGTCGAGAATAAAGTTTTAATGTAAAAATGAAATCAATTTTATATTTTATATATGGACATAGTGAAAAATGATAAAAAAATGAAAGTTTGATTAAATCAAAAAGAGTTATTTGTTTCCATAACGATTTTCATGTGATTATTTTTAGGTGTTTTTTAATGCGAAGATGAACATGTGATTATTTTTAGGTGTTTTTAAATGCGAAGATGAAATCAATTTTATATTTATATATAGATCGTAGTGAAAATGTAAAAAAAGAAATTGATTTAATTAAAAGAAAGAAGTTAGTTATTTCTAGAAGAATTTTCATGTTAGATTTTAGATTTTTGTTATTCATATTGATAATGAGATTGCTTTTTATAATAATTATATTATTGAGATTTGGTTGACCTTTCTAACATTTATGTGAGATGTTAGCTTTAGGAATTCTGACCCAAGTTTGGAGTTAGTTGCACCAAGCAACAAAACCCTACACTACTGGTCCTTCTGGCAGCAACCCAAATAACGCAAGCTGCAATCTCACTTGAAGCAGTATGGGGTGATGCAATTACCAAGTTTATGCATCCATAGACTAGTGTGATGTCTTTCAGCGCTTTATATCTTCTTTTGTGCAGATCGATAACCTCTTATGGCACGTTGCTGCAACTACATTAAAATAGCATTCAGACCTTTGCGAAGGTCTACGATCAGCCCTTGTCGACCTTTATCAGTTAAATTTTCTACCTACGTGCATCAGAGAGTAGTCTTATACTAGTGTTCACAGAAATTTACTTAAAGTTATTAGTAAACATAACAAAATTCACCAGAGTCTTTGCTAAAGTACTTAGACATGCATTGCGTACATCATTGACACTTATTCAAGAGAATCGTGTAACATTCAATCAATATTCCATAAAACACGTCCTTCATTGAGAACATATAACATTAACAGAGATAAACAAAAATACGCAAGAATTCTTTGCAAAATTGTCTTTATTGATCTTCAATTTAGGTTACAGATTCAAAATAGCCTTGTGCACACTGCTGCAGGGGTCCGCGCACTCAGCTGCTAACTCTACCTAGGCGTTCGTGCACTCAACTACAAAGCCTTTCTTCTCCTCTCTTGCTTCTCCTTATCACTTACTACTTGTCTCTATTTTCTTCGACTCTCTAAGACACCTATTTATAGTCTTTTTCATACAATTCCATGGCCCACGAACCATGGGTTAATCTCAAAATTGACTAAAACTTTACATAAGACAAGGGGCTAAGCCCCTATGACTCTTATTCATCTATGTGCTCTACATCTACAAATCACAGAGAATTTACATTATTTACAAAATTATATCAATACTTGGGTTAACTTAACCCTAAACTAACCTAGGGGACCCCATCCCAACAGGCCCCTAACGAATAATGTGACATGCCCTTTAGTCACTCTTTTGATGCGTTGATCTTACTACGAAGAACCCCCAACTTTATCAGGATTACTGCAACTTCAGCAATGCTTTGTGTTGTTGCTTGTTGAACTTCCTTGACTAATCTTTTAGTGGCTGGTCCCTCTACTGCCAACTTCATCATTTGTTGTGTCTGTTGTCTTACTGCAACTTTGACTACAACTCCACGATCTTCATGTTGAATTCAAACGTGGGCTGCAACTTTAACTACAACTCCACGATCTTCATGTTGAATTCAAACGTGACGCGTCCAACCTCGGCTTTTTCTTCACACACACCAGCGGCTAGTTTTCTGATCTTGGCTTTTGTTTGGGCATCCTCTGGGATGTGAAGTTTAGGCACTGTCTTACATGCTTTCGCTATTGCTGACTCCATACACGAATTATGCGCATGTAACGCCTCATTTTCCTTAAGAGCCTACGCCTTTTCGACGAACAGTTGATGATTATTGACATTGATTTCATTAACATCAGAGAGTGCTTGTTGCTCTCTAATCCTGAGCTCATTTGTGACTCCACGTAGTATCTTATTCAAAGATTCAAGTGATTAGCACAGCAAACTTCAATCCCATTTTTGTGACTTTATGAAGCAGTGTGCGTTGTTCATCAATGTCGGCTCGAACTGGCCCTTCAGGGAAAGGGAAGACTCTCACATCTTGCTGCTGGGACATCTCCACAACTATATTCTATCATCACACCAGACTAGCTTGCGCGCTGCTCGTCTCCCCAACATCCTTGTGGATTCTAGTTGCTTGGAGTTGCAACCCTCGCAGATCCTTCTGAACACCTCTTAATGTTTGCATGTATTGCTGCTCGAACTGCTACAACACTTTTGTTGTTGTGCCTTGAATTTTGTCGCAGATCTCGTCAAGATCGCCTTCTGTTAATACCATGGGATCAACTCGTGTTCTCTCGGATTTGTGCTTCTTTCACGTTCCTTCCCACTACTTCGTGCCACGTCTTTTCAAAATGAAGGGGGTGCTCTGCCCCTCATCACCTTTGCCTCCTTGTCCTGAAAGTTGTTCTTCCTCTGTCTCCGGCGAGGGTGACTTGTCACCTTTTTGTGACTTGTGTTGTACTTTTTCTGTCTACTCCTTGTCAGCGTGTTTTGACTTTATGCGAGCCTTTTCTGCAACTTCCTTCTTTTTCTTCTTTACTAGGTTATGCGCAACTTTCCTAATAGCCTCCTTTCATTTTTGCACAGCTGAACTTTTCGGCCCCATGCTTGCTCCAACATGTAAGTCTGACGAGGAGCACCACTCTGTAGGCCATTTCACTACAACTTGATGTACGCTCGTTTTTGTCACCAAATATGGCAACTGGTGCCTTTTTTGCTCTGGATCCTTCTGTGCTTGGATATAGATTCTATGGAAGTCGGCCTTGAACGCCGCATAGGCTGATAGCTGTGTGAACAAGGTTGGGGACAACCTCAGATGTTGATTGATTTCCATACAGAGATCCATTTCCATAAGAACGCAAAATTCCTTTGTCTCTGTAATCTATGCGACATCCTTTGTAGACCATAAGGAAGTGAATTGTTACATCCGGTAATCCTTCCTCGAGCAGAGGAAATTCTCTCTCCTCCGAAAATATCCATACAACGAGCATAATTAACAACAACAACGAAGCAGAGTGGAATGGATTAGTTTCATCCTGAGCCTTGTGGCAGTTTGCTAGGAACTCCTAATAGAGGTAACATGCCCAATTAAATTGCACGCCCTTCGCGCACTGCGTAGTAAGGGAAACTATGGGTGTCGGAACTTCGTCAGTGTGACATTTCCTCGTCACCTTCCCTACCAAAATGTGGGCATCTAATTGAACTGTTGGGTATGTTATGGAAATAATGGAATACCCTCACGACTTCTTGAGGAGGTTGTAATCCCTCTTCATCCTTTTTGCAAGGTCTTTCTCCCTAGTCTTTCCGCCAAACTCCTTAGCTGGGTTCAGGCCTTTTTAAGGCAGTTCCGTGATTCTGTGAATTAGCATGTCTATAATGAGGATAGGTCCCCCTAGCCACAAACATCCATTGTGCACTAGTGTGAGAAGCTAGCGAAAACATATCACATTAATAGGGGTGCGGTGGTAATGTGGCACCCATAGCAGATTGAGTAACCTTGATTTCTCGACACTGCGGATCCATTCCTTCGTTTCTAGTGTTGGAACACTTGTTTCTTCATAGTAGACACTCCGCATATACTTGTTTTTCGCTAAGTGTGGAAACTTACCGTGGTCTGCGAGGTCCTAATCCTCCATTTTTAGCAGCGAGACTCTTGTGAGTCGAGGGCCTTCAATAGGGACCTGCTTAGGTAGCAGGGGCTTGGATATTGTAAACTTTTCGACGTCTAGTTCCTTTGTGACCTTTGCTTTTCCCTTCTGCAAAGGGATATACTTAGGGAGCCTTGTTAATGTCCTATGTTCCCTAGGCTTCTTCTGCCTCTAGGTCTACTACTTTCGCTGGCTTCTTATATTTCTTCTGCTTCTATGTCTGGGTATGCTTCCTTGGGGATGTGTGCACCAACACCGGATTTTTTTGCTTCTCTTTAATGGCAAGTTGTTTGTCTTTTTCCATGTTCTGTTTCGGCCTAAGTGACCTCGGCATCGTGAGCATCGCAAGTGTAGCCTATACACTTCACACCTCTAGTCCTCGTGTGTCGGACACAACGACTTCTGAACTTAGGGCTTCAGTGGGGATGGTGGCAGTCATTTTCTCCATAAACAACTAGTGGGCTTAATAAGAAATGTTTGTTCGCGACATGAATTCTTCCCAAAACGCTTGACTCATAGGTGATAAGATAGCAAAATTCACTAACAATTTTGAGAGCACAAAGTGTTCTCTGTTGGAACAACGTGCGTAATTTATAGGGAGTTTTGAATTCCAATCTCACTGTTCCCCCCATTTTTTGATAATAAATGTTGTTTTGATGGAAGATATTCAAAGATTTTTGCCTTAAATGCAACGACCCCGCTCCACTTAACCGTCTTCTCGTCGTTAAGTCAAAAACAATAACTTCAACAGTGGGTTTCCTTCTGTGTTGCACGGTACCTTCCGTCATGGCACATCTTCCTAAGCGGTGCTTCATAGGTTGCATCTTCGTCACTCTTTGCGCAACTTGCTCGTTGCATTGTCCTCCAAGTGGGGTAGTGTAGTTGTGGGGTAGTGTAGTTTATAGTCCCACGCTCCTTTGCAACTTCTTGGAGCGCTAAGACTATCTTGTTTCCATATAGTCATTGTGTAGGATTGTCTGTATACAACTTCAACCTGCTCCCATTCACTCTTCTCGGGAAGGATTCCCCATTCAAATTCACAAGTTGAACTGTGCCTCCATCTGTAATTTCTTTGACAACATATGGCCCTAACCAATGCATCTAGAATTTACTCAGAAATTTAGTGCATTTACTGTCATATAACAGGACAAGATCATTTACCTTGAATGTGCGAAGCTTGATGTGGCAATCATGCCATGCTTTTTTGTGTTCCTTCTGTAATTTTTAATGGAAGCTCGCCAAAAATTGATCTTCTTCGAGCTCTATCAGTTGGGTGTGTCGTTCCTGCAAGGCCTGATGATTCGCCGTACCCGTGAGAGCTTGTGTAGACATGCACAATGTACTCCATCAACATTACGGTTTCAACCCCATATACTAGTTTGAACAACATTTTCCCTGTCAGCGTCTTACAACTAGTCTTATAAGCACATATTACTGCAGGTACGCGCACATCCCAATGATTCTGCTGTGCATTGCAGATATTCGTTAGAATGTTCTCCAAAATCTTATTAAAGGTTTGCACTATTTCATTGGCTTGAGGGTGATATGGAGTACTCTTCTAGTGGTAGACATGGAATTCTTCAATCAACGTGTTGATCGTTTTTTTCGGAAAGTGCGTACCCTTGTCACTCATCAACACTTTCGAGCAATGAACTCTGGTAAATACATACTCAAACAAGAACTTTTTTGCCGTAGCTCATGTACAATCTTTAACCAATTGTGCTTCCGCCCATCTGGTTAGATATTTCGTCACAGGGATAATATAGCACACACTTGTTTTCTTTCCCGGGGGTTGAATTGGCCCAACAATATCGATCGCCCACTTCTCAAATGGCTGCAGGGACACCTGAGGATTTAGTGGTAACTCATCCCTTTGCAAGGGTCTTCTAGTTCGTTGACATGCATCGCATGCCTTACACTACTCCTTGGAATCCTTGTGCAGAGTTGGCCACCATAGACTTGCACGCAAAATCTTCTGTGTAGTTGCCTTGCTTGCATAATGGCCTCCCACAGCGCCCGCATGAGCTTCAACAATAATTGTGTCCCGCTCAATGTGTGCCACATCTTCGCAATATTTCATTAGCCCCTAATTTATACAAATGTCTTGGAATGATTGAAAAATCGGCCATGCACACTACCAATTCCTTCTTTTGCTCGCTTGTATATCCTTCTTGTGCCATCACCATAGTCAAGAAGTGAATAATGTCTGCAAAGTGGTCATTCGCTACATGCACCGTGAAGAGTTGCGCATCTAGCATCCCTTCCTCTAGATTATTAGGTTCCTCCCCTGTTCTGATCCGTGGCAGATGGTTAGGTCCCGCATTTAACCTTCCTGGCTTCACAATGACTTCAAAGTCATACTCTTGAAATAATAACAACCATCTACAAATCTTGCCCCCAACACAGGCTTGTTGACAAATTATTTCAAGGCAGAATGCCTGTGTACATCTTGAAGTGCCCTCCTCACACAATGCTTGAATTTTTGCAGCGCGTACACCATAGCCAACCTTCGCGCTCAGTTGAATAATTTTTCTCGTCCTTCTATACTTTCCTATAGGCAAGGGCTATAGGATGGTCAATTTCTCCTTCACCTGCTCGGTACTGCACCCAACGTAATGCAAGGGGCACCCACATGTATGTGAAACTCCTTTTTTCAATCACGGAATACCAAGATTGGTGTTGTGACCATTTTTTCTTTCAACACATCTAAGATGCATTGGCATTTTTCGTCCCAAAAGAATGCTACATCCTTCTTTAGTAGTTTTTGAAGGGGCGTAAGCTTTGATAATTTTTCGATAGTATCTTGTATGTTCGAGCGTTGCGCGCAGTTACTTAACGTTACGAGGGGCCTCCATATTCACAATTATTGTAATATTTGTAGGGTCCACTATCAATCCTTGTTTGTACACCACATGACCAAGCAAGATTCAAGATTCCAAAAGGAACATAGAATATGCATTTTTTCAAATTCAGTGCAATTTGGTATTTACAACACGTATCCAACCTAAGGGGCAAACTTGGTACATGGTTGTTCACTAATCCAAGCACTGTCCACTCATTAAAGTATACTTCCAAGAACTTATGAATGAACTCCTTGAACACTACTATGACTATGCGATAAATATCGCAAGCGCATTATTAAGCCCAAACGACATCAAAGTGTATTGAAAACAACCCCACGTTGTTGCGAAGGTCATTTTGCTCCTATCCTTGGCGAGATCTTGATTTGATGATACCCAGAAAACCTGCCAGTAAAGGAATAGGCCGCCTACCCTCCAACATTATCTAGTACTACATCAATAAACATTGTTTGGAATGGGTAGTGAACACACGCATCATTAAGCTTCTGCAAATCTACACAAAAAGTTGCCCGCAGATGAAAATAAGAACAAGTAATTTTGCTCAAAAGAATAATTGAAACATAGATGAGAGCCACCAAAATATATTTAAAAGAGGGTTTTCTTAGTTACCTCCTCAAGTCCTCTTTGCATCGAGAATCCTTCTTAATATTACCGTGAAAATTCTCAGCAAGAATTAAAGCATGAACAAGAGTCACCGAATAGTTAAAGGGGTTTCCCCAACCCCTCTTTCCATCTGGAATCGATTACAAAATCCCTCTCACTATAATTACAGTGGAAATACTCAGTAAAAATTTGAGCCTGAACGACAACCGCCAAATATTTAGAATGGGGTTTTCTCGGTTACCTCTACATCAGGAATGAATCACAATCAATCACGAAGACCGTGGAAAATTCTAATTGCATGTTCAATTTTTTTTACGGAATTATGATATGAAAAGAATCATACATGAATGAAAATCCCCCAGCCGTAAAGAATGGGAGTCCACATAAACCAATCTGAAATATGCGAAGTCCCTTAGTCTTTATGCGCATGAGGATTGCGCATATCCCCTTCGTCCTTCGCACTTCCCTTGTCTCTTATGCGAAGAGCTCTTTAAGCGAAAGTTGATGAGTGAAATGAGCTCTTCCTTCAATCATATATATACGTTTCCTTCCTCATGTTAAGGGGGTTGCTTATTCATGGCCGACCTCTCTTTATTACATGTAAAGCCCACCTATATCATACATGCTCCACATAATTCATGTCGGCTTTAGAATTTAGAATTTAGCATATTTTCAATTAAAAAAACTTGCCTAAAAAATACCTTGCTCTATGAAAAATAAAGGGGCCTAAGTTGTAACTATACCAACACTAATTAGAATTTAGCATATTTTCAATTAAAAAAACTTGCCCAAAAATTACCCTGTTATATGAAAAAACTTGCCGCGTAAGAACGTTTGGTGTGTAAAAACGTTTTGGAAAAAGTTCCAAACGTCAAAAATCCGTCTTTAACTCTTCCAGGCAGGTCACTCAAAACGGGAATGACAAATTCCAGCTATCAAATACGCGCAAAAAGCCCTAGAATGACAAATTCCAGCCATCAAATACGTGCAAAAAGCAAAAAGCCCTAGAATGACAAATTCCAGCCATCAAATATGTGCAAAACGCCCTATGATGAGCAAAATGCCCGTCAAATTCCATCCGTGTAGAACATGCTTATTTTTTATGATTTTATAAAACTTTATTAAAAAATAAATAAAAACTTTATTTCTTAAATTTTATAAATTAAAATTTAAAATTTACATATTCTTACGTTGAATTTCGCAAGTAAACTCATTGATGAGATTAATAAAAATATTATATCAAAATGTCATACTCTGTTACTTATTAAATAATTATTTTTATATCAAAATGTCATACTCTGTTACTTATTAAATAATAATGTATTTAAAGTTAACTAAAACATGCATAAAATCCTAGACATATATCCTTTGTTAATCAAAGCTTTATTTAATTAAAATTTCAAGTTAACAATTTTGTGTATTAACAAATATAATAAATCAAAATTAACATTAATTTTAATAATTTATATTGATTTTCCTTTTACATTTATATTTAATTATAATTAAATAAATTGAAATTTTTTCAAAATCTTATTAATAAAATTATTTTTAATATTTAACTGAATATTAAAATATTCATATTTTATAACATCATCAATATTAATCTAAATTTAAGCATATAACTTGAATTTAATCATATAAAATTAGTATGTTTTGAAATTTTCTTTCTTATTATTTAGATGCAATTTAAGCAACATTTTTCAACAATATAAGACAATTAAATATGGCATATCTTATCTCTTAGCTCACTTAATAAATATGGAGAATTTATTAAAATTTAGAGATTTATTAATTATTATATATACTAATCATCCATAGTTTTCATTATCAATTTTGTTTTTTTATTATAAAATGATGGTATTAAAAAGCTTTGACATTTAAAAAAAATAGTAAGTTACTAATAAAAAATTAATGTAGATCCATCTACTTTAGTTTTTCAATAATGAACAATAACTTTAAAACAGTTTTTCAATAATGAACAATAACTTTAAAACAATATATATAGTAAGCTTAAAATTATTGTCTATTTCAATCTCACTTTGTTTATATATTAATAATTAACAACAAAGGAAAGAACTTATGTGAACTCTATCTTACATTCTTCTACAAAAGTAGGTAATTTTATCCATATTCAAACAACATTATGTCAAGTAATAATGCATGGACACTTACTGAAACAACAAGGTATATTGATAAAGAACATTCAAACCATATCATTAAGTGGCATTACATATATTAAGATAGTGACGTATAGGGACAAGTTTGATTGAGCTATGTAGGGAATCGATACAAGCCATAAGAGGGTCTTCTTGTGCTTGTGGAAGGCAAACCCATAACCCAATACCTTGCTTTATCCCAAACAATGAACATAGCAATAACTCCTGCAAATCCTATCCCCATTCCTATAGCTAATGCTATCAAAGACATTTTTTCATTTACATAGCTGAGCCATTCCCTTTTCATGTTACTTTGACTGCCATTGTCTCCACCAGAGGTTTTTGTAAAGTTTTGATTGCATCTTGGTAGTAGAGGATATCCACATAAGCACTTATTCTTTTGAAATGAAGACACATTAAAGGTGTAAAATTGTGTCCCTGTGGGAATTGGCCCACAAAGGTTATTAGATGAAACATCTAGAAAAGCCAGCATTGATAACTGAGAAAGTTCCGGAGGAATGACTCCACTCAAATTATTTTTGGACAAGTCCAACTGCTCCAAAGTAGATATCTCACTAAAAGATGCTGGTATGCTTCCTTCCAATTGGTTCCCAGAGAAATTTAGTAACCTCAAGCTTCTCATGTTGCCTATGCTTTTTGGGATTTCTCCAGTAAGATTATTCTTAGACAAATCAAGTACAATATTTGTACTCCAGACATCTGACACATTATACTCAATCCCTTTTATATATTCCTCCATGGTAAATGGATATATACGCCAATAAGATAAATTTACAATATTTACTTGAAATCCTTGGAGCCTTTCAAGATCATATGGTATTGTTCCATTAAAATTATTGTTGGATAAATCCAACAAAAACAAGCTGGTGAGGTTTGTGATCCATTGAGGAATACTACCATGAAGATTATTATAACTCATGCTTAAAATTCCCAAGTTACCCAGATTTGCAAGGGTGGAAGGAAGCTCACCTGTAAATCCACACTTCCTTAACTCCAATATTGTAAGCTCAGTGCAATTAGCAAAGGATGAGGTTAAAGTCCCAGAGAAATTGTTAGAATGAGCCGAGAAAATAAATAAAGAAGTTGAATTGTAAGAGCACATAGAAGGAATAGGTCCCTCCAAATTGTTTTCTGATAAATCCAACGTAACAAGTGAAACTAAGTTGTTCATATTATTAGGAATCTTTCCAATAAAATTGTTTGAACCTAAATATAAGCGATACAAGGAATGGAGTTCTCCTAGAGCTCTTGGAATTGTCCCTTTGAGGAGGTTGTTTGAGAAATCTAAAACTTCAAGATTCTTTAAACGGGCAATGGTTTTAGGAATAGGACCTGTGAAGTTATTTTCAGATAGGTATAGGTCGGTCAGATTATTCAAATTGAAAATGCCTTTAGGTATGTTATGGCTAAGTTTGTTATCGGAAATATCTAAAAACATCAACTTAGATAAATTGGCAATACCTTCGGGTATGGTAGCGAGTTGGTTACCAGAGAGATCCAAGTCCATCAACTGGGTCAAATTGGAAATGCCCTCACATATGAGAGTCAGTCCACATTCAAAAAGGTCTAAGTTAGTTAATTTGGTCAAATTGGCAATGGAATTAGGTATCCTCCCTGTGAGGTTAAAACTAAGAGACAGAGTGGAGAGGGGAAGTCTAAATATTTCAGAGGGAATAGAACCGGAAATACTACGACCAGAAATGGATAGATCTGAAAGTTGCGTCAAATTACCCAATTCACATGGAATTGCCCCTGAGAAGTAGTCGCTTCCTAGATCCAGGTACTGTAGCTTCTGTAGCATGCCCAACTCGACTGGAATAGGACCACTGAACATATTGCCACTGAGGTCCAGGCCCTCTAGTTTCTGCAGCTTGTGCAACTCTATTGGAATAGGACCGCTGAGCTTATTGTCAGAGAGGGACAGGTGCTTTAGTTGCTGTAACAAGCCCAATTCTATTGGAATAGGACCACGGAGCTTATTGCCGCTGAGACTCAGTGTTTGTAGTGCTTTAAGGTGGCCAAACTCGGCCGGAATTCCTCCAGTGAAAGCATTACTGGAGATTTGGAATGTGCGCAATGATGAGAGGTTGCCAACAAAGGATGAAACTGTACCTTCCAATGAACCATAAGCGAGGTCAATGGCGGCGACCCTTTTGGTTCGTGGTTTGCAGCTAATACCGAACCAGGAGCAGATCTTGTCGGAGTTTTCCGCCGTCCAGTTGGACAGACGGCCATATGGATCCTTTCTCACGGCATTTCTGAAGGACAAGAGGGCATGGAGGTCGCTTTTATCGTGGGCGTCCGTTGAAGATAAATTGAATTCACGTTCCTCCACCATGCGTTCAGAATGAGAATGACCCACCGGAAGCCACGGGAATCCAGCGGCCATGTGCTTATAAGAAGCAGCATCTTCCCGATGCGTTGCTGCAGGCAGAGGGGCAGCCATGATGCAGAGAAGCACTAATAACAAGAGAAGATCCATTTCTCTCTCTACCACCAAAATCTCTCTCACAACCCATGAATTGTATGTTGTAGATGCATGTCTGTCTATATATACACACGGCGGTTGGTTGTGATAATGGAGGATCCGTGTAAGTCACGGTGAAGATGCGGAACGATTGGTGGGCCAAGAAATGAAAAGAAATTGGTGAGTGCGTGCATTGAAAATTATGTATGTGGAACGATTGTTGAGTGCGTGCATTGAAAATTATGTATGTGGTATCGATTCAGTCGTGAAGCGTACGGTGGGCATTGGTGTTTTTAGCAAGATAAATAATTAAATAATTGCATTTATATTTAATTGATGATTACAAACTTACAAAGTAGTTAAAGTGAGGTTGAGTATAATAATGTTCATAATGGAGGATCCTTGTTAAGTCACGGATATATTATGTGTGACGGTGGCCGTCGGTCTTCCTCACAAAGAATTTATGTGGAGTTCATAGGTTTTAAAAAGCAAATGAAATATCTATGGTTTATTAATCACGTCTCACTTAAAATTTAAGCGAAAATTATCTATATTCAAAAATATTTATTTATTTTTAATTATATATTAATTATTTAATTATTTATTAATTAATTATCTCATAATAATTTTGGCTAAAATATTATATAGATATTTCCTTAATTTTAAAATAACACTAAATGAAATAATCTATATAAA
>APFE031539102.1:28098-46118 GCA_000404065.3 Pinus taeda
TATTTATTTCTTTAAAAGAATTCATTCACCCAAATATTAATTTTCATTAACCATTAGTTTTATTCTAACGTTATTTATTTAAATAAATTACTTAAGATACTATTCATAAGTACCTAATTTTGTTTAATTCAAGAAATAAAATAATATATTATTAATATTAATATTATAAAAATAATAATAATATTAAATTTATTGATATAACTTTAGCCTGGGTCCTAGAGTCAAAAATAGCCGTTATGTGGTCCTAGAGTCAAAAATAGCTGTTATGTAGCCGTTGGAGTCTCTGCTCAAGCTATTTAACTTGCTAGGCCACCTAGAGTCAAAAATAGCCGTTATGTAGCCGTTGGAGTCTCTGCTCAAGCTATTTAACTTGCTAGGCCTGATCTGTTTCTTCAACTTGTCGTCACGATGAACCACACTAGTTGGTTCGAAACGCGTCAACAAATATCTTTTTCATGTGATTTACGCTGAAGCTCTTCTTATAAATATGACAGATCACAGAAGCCTCAATTCTACAATTGTTTCCCTGAACTAGTTATTTGTATGTTATTATCAATTCACGCGCACAAGGTTAATTCACGAGGACAATGCAACTGAACACATGTATTAACTTAAAAATTAAAAATTCTATATTTTAAGAATATAATATTTTTAAATTGGATTGTTTTAATTATACATTTTACATTATTTATATATATAAGATCTTTCTGCAATTTCACAATTGGTGAAATTAGTTCATAAATTTTCTATATTTTAAAAAAATAAATTATTTTTTTTTTTTAAATTGGATAGTTTTAATTATACATTTTACTTGTAATTTCACAATATGAATTACTTCATGTTTAAATATGTATGGTTAAATATTTGAGATAAGCATATAATATTTTATAGTCTTTTTAATTTGTTTAAATGTTTTTTGGTATAAATTGAATGTGAGTGCAGATTTTTAAAATTATTTTATATGTAGTGTGTACATAAAAGTAATAGTTTCAAGTAAGATTATTACTAAAAATATTTGTTTTTTTTAAAGAAGTTGGAATTTCAAATTTAAAAGGATTAGAATACGTACACTTTTATAAATTTTAGAAGTTAATTCTCTAGAGTCTTATATACCAATTTGATGTAAATAAATAAATACATTGAATAGTATCCTTTACCTTTTTCTAGAATTAACTCAACTTTTTAACTTTTACTATTTTCCTTTTTATTTACTTATGTCAATTTTTTCACAACTTTATAACTCTCACCATCCTTCTTTTTAATAATTCTCTCATACCAATACACATAGAATTTGAAAAATCACTAATATTTTATTTTTATCATAAAGTCAAGTCAATTGTTAAAAGAAAAATTCTTCCTTTTCTTAATATCTACTTGGCCCTTTGCCCCATTTAGCCAAGTCAATATAACAATTTCCTTGCAATTGCATTGCAATTTCCTCTCCCATTTTTTTCATTTGACCTACTCTCTTATTCCAAGTCACATGGAATTTCGAAAAATCATTGATATTTCATTATCCAAAAAAACACTTAATTTTATCATCTCTAAAAGTAAGTCAAGGAAACCAACTAAAATGCTTAGAAAATCACTTAGAAAATAGAATAGCCTATTTTTTATTTTTTATTTTTTATAAATAAATAAAAAATCTTGCATCCACCTCTCTATACACACATTTCTATGCAATTCTAATACAATTTCTTCATTATTTATAATTTTACCTAATACACATTTCTATGCAATTCTAATACAATTTCTTCATTATTTATAATTTTACCTAATACCCATTCAGATGGACATTGAAAAACTATTCACATTTTCTTGAAAAAATAAAAACTTCTAAATTTTATAATGTCATAAATTCAAGCAGATAAAAACAATTATCATGTTTGGGAAATTATTGAAATAATAATTTATTTTTCTTTTAGAAAAAAAGAAAAATCTGTATGCCTTTTCTTGACTTTATGCCCATTCATGTCAAATCAATACACCCATTTCTATGGACTGCATTACAATTTCATCCAAAAAAAATTTATTCACATAATCTTTGAAAAGACATTGATATTTTCATGATCTAAAGAAACTCTCCATTTTATCATCCCATAAAGTCAAGTTAATAAAAACAACTCACATGAAAAATACTCCCTTTTCTTCTTAATTTATTAATTAAAAAAAAATTCCCCAATTTCTTCTTAACCCTATATCCAGTTCTTATTAAAATTAATATATCTATTTTTGTGTGATTGTTTTACAATTTTATTTACCACCTTTCATTTTACTTCATCTCTCTTAAGAAACATTAATATTTTTTTAATTGAAAAACAAAATTTAAATTAATTATCTCTTCAAATAAATCAATACAAACAAAATATATATACATATATATACACACTACACTCTACTTGTTAAAGTAAATACACATATAAATAAAAACGAAATATAGATATAAATAGAAACACAAACCCACAATGAAAACATAACTTCAATTCATTAATAATAAAGTACTAAAAATTGTTTAAGTAGCTCAGACAATGGTAGTTTATCTTTGAGAAGAGATGTGGCATATACATGTCTTCTGAAGTGTGTTACAATGAGGCTTAGAAACCTATTTATTATTGAGAAACAATGGAAAACCCTAAACATCCAAAAACCTAACCCTGGGAGATGAAGCGCCAAAAGTCTGTGGGCCCCATTGTGTAAATTGGTACATCAGCTTCCCCAGGTTGTAACTTTGGCATATGTTCTTCGTTTAGTGTGTATGATACCTCATTAGAAATATTTATTTGAGTACTACAACTTTCAACTGCAATCCCTATCGAGAGATGCAAGTTTTCCCTTTTTCCCAAAAATCATCATTTAGGTCCTCATAATGGGTCCAAATGTTCAAGACCTGAAAAAAAATAGTAAATTGTGCTACAATTAAGGAAACTGAAAGAAAAAATGTTGGGGGTCTAAGTGGAATAGGTGAGTGACCATCAATATCCACCTGGATAAGTCCTCCCCCCTTAGGAAGCAATGGACCCCATCGTGTTGAGTCCCTCCATGAGGTGGGGAAACTTTTATTGAACTTGGTCCCTAGTGAGCCACTTTCCCTGGTGCAGGAGTTGACCAGCTTTAATATCTTGATATAGTTGGATCTTCTGTTGGAAAGTGTTCATGATTTGTGTGTCCAAGATCTTATAAGTTGTGTCATGTTCCATGTAGTTTGGGTTGAGCTCTTTTGGTGTTAGTTGTTCTGTAATGTTTGGTATGTCCAAAAATGGTGGAATTAATGGCCGAAGGTGGTCCACATTGAATATTGGGTGTAGGCCGAAGAATGGGGGAATATTAAGCTCGAAATAATTGTCTCACCTAGCCTTGGTGATGGTGTAAGGCCCGTAGCGAAACGGTCAGAGTTTTCAATGGGCTCTAACAAGGCATTCTTTCTGTAAATGCAACCAAAATTTGTCGCCCACCTAAAACTTATGTCGCACCTGAAGCTGATCATGACACTCCTTGTACTTTACATTGGAATTATGCAAGATGTTGTGCACCTACTAGCGAATGTGTTTGATGTGTCCAATAAACCTAGTTTCTTTATCATCCATGGACTCTACATGTGTGGATTGTGTCTATGTAGTCATATGAGGCATGGCAACATCAATCATACACAATGGTTGAAATGTCATAACCACTTGAAATGGAATGCAGTCAGTTGAGCTATGTAGAGCTCTATTATAATTGTGTTGCATATAAGGAAGGCTCTTATCCCAAATTCATGGAGGTTTGTAATTGTACATGCGTAGTATGTACACTATCATCCCGTTGACAACCTTTGTTCTGTCATCAGTCTAGCAGTGGAATGCATTTGACTTGGTGAGCTTGGTGTCCAATAATGTCCAGAGGCTTGACCAAAATGTGCTCAAAAACTTGCTATCCCGATTTGATATAATTGTATGCAAGATCCAAAAATGTATCGAAACTCATTAAAAGAAGAGTTTGGAAGTGTCCTATGTTGTGATACTCTTCTTCCAAGCTACTAATATAGCCATCTTAGAAAAATTGTCCATGACCACAAATACATAGTCATTCGCATGCTTAGTAAAAGGGAGGTCAAAAAAATAATCCATGGAGATGGATTCCCAAGGTTGACTACAAGTAGGGTTGCTTCTTGATGGTTGGCTTGGTGATGGCACAAACAATGCATGATCTGATATAGTTTCCAACAGCCTGTCGGAGTTTTGGACAATCAAATACTTTTGTAGTATGACCACAAATTTCTCCATCAAAGCGTCCTGTGACCTAATTGTAGTGTGGCTCCGAAATCAGTTTCTCACACTTGCTTGAAGGAACATGAAGGTGGCTCAGGTAGCATAGTATTGCGTCTCGGGGGTGGAAATTTGGAACTTGTTTGGCATCCACTAGCATCTTGTATGTTCTAGCAAACTCTAGATCATTATTATATAGTTACATAAATCTAAAGATATCATGGCCACAAGAGTTGAGAACAATAGCTAGTGTTGCAATTGGGGGTTGACTGACGCAGTATGAAACATGATTGGTGCTACCCTTCTTGTATTTAATGTTCAAGTGGAATTTTTGCATATATGTAGACCACTTCTAATGGCGATTTTTCTATAACTTCCCTTGTGTCTACATAATTTGAAGAGGTCGATGATTTGTGTGAATGAACATCTCCTTCCCCATAATGCAATGTTTCCATTGTCAGCAACCCTACACGATATTTACATCTCTTTATCATAGGTGGGGTACTTCCAAATTGTATCAGAAAGGTCTCACTATGATAGGTCATCAGATGCACTTGTTGGGTGATGACTACACAAATAGCATAATTAGAGGTATCTGTCTCAATTTGAAATGGTTGTTGCAGGCCTGGCAATGTGAGTGCAAGTGCAGAGCAGATGTGTTCCTTCATCTCAACAAACACCTTTTGTTGGGATTCAGACTAGGAGAACTTTTCTTTTGCACCACCCTTGTGAAACTGAATCAAAGGCCAAGTGATATGAGAGAATCCCAACACAACCTCTAATAAAAATTGGCAAGACCCAAAAATATGCGAAGCTATGTTAAAGTGGTCAAGGATGAACAATCTCAAATGACATGGATCTTAGATGGATCCACATTCACACCTTTCTCATCTATGATTTAACCTAGATATTAGACTTGGCTCATGCCAAAGGTGCATTTCTCCAAGTTGGCACATAGTTTTTGTTGTCGCGGGCTTTGAAGGACATGTTGAATTTGTTGCAAGTTCTCTTCCCAACACTTGTTGAAGATAAGGATATCGTCCATATATACAACCACGAACGAGTTGATGAAGGGCCACAAGATGTCATCCATCAACCTCATAAAAGATGCAGGGGAATTTGTCAACCTGAAAGGCATGACCAACCATTCGAAAAGGCCCTGTTAGCCCTACTACATAACTATGGTAGTTGAAGGCCAGAGATAAGTTTGGCCGTAGTGGTTATACTCAAAAGAAGTTCATAGTGGTCATCCTCCTCCTTCTCCTTTACTCCACTTATTCTCTTTCACCTCTGCTGCTTTTATTTTTCCTCTAAAACCCAACATAGACCCCTTTCTCCTTAAGCCCCCAACGCAAAGGCTAAACCCCATAAAAACACACCCATACGACTTCGTGCCTCCATAAACTGACCGCCGTAACCTCAGCCATTGATCTCTGCCTTTCGATCCAACGGCTCCCTGTCGTGTCCGATGGAAAATTTGCACGATTGTTTCCCTGCCGTCCAATCATCTCCACCACGATCGGACAACATTCCCTCTCCCCGCGTCCACGAAGAGATGGGACGTTAACGCGCGATGGAGGGTGGTTTTCCTCTCTCCCCGCCGCCACGCGTCGCGCATTGAATGGGATTACGCGCCCTCACACTTTTACCGCCCAACGTCCAACGACAATGCGATCAAAATGCTTACCACGTTAACCTCCGCTCCCGATAATCATCGTGTGCCTTCTCCGACGACCATCGTTGGATTTGCCCGCCTAAGATCCAACGGCTCACGATCATTTTGCTCCTACTTCTTCTGATGCCCTCTGCCAAGCCATCTCCGCCGTCTATTCTCCTGATCTTTTTCCTTCGACCAACCCATTTATTTGTCAGGCAGTCCATGCCTCTTGACCGCTCCGTGTACCCGAAGGACGAAGGTGACCGACCTACTAGTATCAGTTGCAGCCACCCCTCAACAACCACATTTAACAAATAGTTTCGCCGAGGAGGAAAAGGACAAAGCACGAGCGTATAATTGCATTTAGCAGTTATGGAGCTTCATCTTATACGACACTCCAGCCACCTGAGAGGACAACAGAGCATCCAAGGAGATCAAATCCACTCACTGAGACAAGTAAACACACGCAGAGACTCCATCAGGCAGTTAATGCGGTTGGTGGTCAATTATGACCCCTCCATACCTAGAATGACCAAGTGATTTTGTAATGAAACTCTATATAAACCTAAAAACAAGATGTAATCAGGGTTGATGGTTGATTTTTTGATGTAAGGTTCAACTTCTGGAGACTGTAACTATTTTGATACTTGTAGCGTCTCATCTTCATTTTCAACTAATGCAAGATTATTTTGTTGTTAATTGCTCACTTTTCACTCTTCTTCCTTTCCAAGCTGTGCCTGATATGATGTATTCTTGAACTCTTGATGTTTAGAATTAGAGTAGCTGTCATCCTACCTCTGTGTTAAAATCTTGCATGTATTATTGAATAAGTTATTCAGGTTTCTCTTCATCTGGTGCCAGAGAGTTGTCATCCTCTCTGTGCATTAGCAGATTAGATTTGCAGGCTTCTTTACTTGTTGCAGCCGACCATCACATGGTCTTGTGCATCTTGCTGGTGTGGTCAGTATTCTCCATATTCACCCAATCCTTAAACTGTGAGTAATTGGTGGTCTAAAGCCTTGTAGTCTAGGGGTGTTCACGCATGTATGGAGTTAAGCAAAGTAGAAGTGGTTATCTGGATTGAACAAGCATCATTCCTTCCATTCATCCATTTGCAACAATAAGTTGAATTTCTATGTTCCCAGGCATCTCCGAGCTACAACCTAGGAGAGTTTCTTGGGGTGATAACATAATTGGCGCCATTGCCGGGGAGAGGAGATTGAAACTCAGCCTCTTTGGGAGAATGACATAGCTCCAGCTTTGATGATAGACAAAGTTTGGACACATTTCTGGTTGTAATCATCTATCTGACGACTCTATTGGAGGACCAACCTAGTGGCGACTCCACATTGCAGTTCTGGCTCAGTTTGTGAGGCACACTCAGAGAAATCCTCAGAAATCACTAGCTGACCTAGTGCCTGACCCTGAGAAGATTGTTAAGAAGAGAAAAACATCACAGAAAGGAGCATCAGGATCAGGTAAGCCTAAGAAATCTTATGTATCTCTGCAAGAGAAGATTATAACTGAGAGTATACAGTGTGAAGATATAGAGCCTAGCACTGTTAGTGAAGAAATACCTTCAGAGATTCATAAAGCTCCTTGTTCAATAAGTCCCCCTTTGGATTACAGTCCAAAGAAAACCTCCCATGCAGTCCATCATCTTTCTTCATCTCTGTCATTCATTTCACAGCTCCCTACCTTCCAAACGACCAGTACTTTTCCACCCATCCTAGCCATGGCAGGCCAACAAGCCCCCACCAAGATGGAAAGGATCATAACTATTAGGTATGGACCATTGGTCTCGCCTGTTCTTTTGAATGCCATGCCTGTAGGGGAGCATCAGAAATACATGCCCAAGTTCACTGGTACAAAGGGAGTGACAGCTGAAGAACACCTTGAGTCTTTTTATAGTTATGCTGATAACCTAGATATTAGTGAGGATGATGTCTGGATGAGAGTATTTGTCCAAAGCCTTGATGGAGAGGCTATAAAATGGTTCAGAGAACTAGCCCATAGGTCTATAACAGATATTGAAGCATTAGATGATGTTTTTTTGAAGCATTGGGGACATAAAAAAGACCTGTTGTATTACCATACTGAGTTTGGAAATCTCAAGAGGGAAAATGGGGAATCATTGCCTGAGTTCAATAAAATATTAAATCGTATGTATAGTAAGATACTAGCTGAAGTAAAGCATACCCCCACCTCTGCCAAACTCACTTATGCCAATGCTTTTGACTCTGATTTTTGCCTACTATTGAGAGAAAGAAGATGTGCCACTCTGGCTGAGATGCAGGATGCAACATTGGAGGTGGAATCTAATATCATGGCTACAGAAAAGCTTAAGGGACATGCCGATTGAAAGAGGCAAAGAGGTGAAGCTTCCACCTCTTCTTCATCTTCAGAGCCCAAATTAGATAGAATGACTAAAATGATAGTCTCATTGGCTGCTGAAATATCCAAACTAAAAGTTGAGCAGAGCTCTGGAAAGGCAAGGCTTCCAAACACATTTGCTCCAAGAAATCCAAATCCATTCAGAAGAGCAAATGAACAATTGCAGATCATTTGGAGGGGTAAAGAAGCTGGTGAAGAGCAAAAGGTTAAGGCTCCTTTCCAAAACGTAGTCATGGAGAAGGAGCAGTTTGAAGAACAGGATGAAATCCATTGCATGGAAGATAACGGCACTGCTGCCTTTTTGACAATGGCTGCCTGTGAAGAATCATTGCTACAGGACCAAACCAATCAAGAGTGGGACAAAGAGGATGTTCTGCAGACCGATGAGCATCAAAGATATAATATGAGGTCGAGACCAAGAAATGTCAAGGAGAATCCTGTCCAGAGATCTATTGTCCCCACAGGGCATCAGAATATCAAATAGAAAAGGCCAGTAGCTGACCCAGTCATCCTCAAAGTGCCAGCTCAAGAGGTAAGAGGACCTGACAAGTCCCCTTCCCCTTTCAGTTTTGAATCAGAAGTCCAGAAGTTAAAAATATCTGTACCCCTGATAGAGCTTGTAAAGAGTGAGGTATTTAGAAAGCCCATCCTTGATGCTCTTGAGCTGAAAGCCACCCAAGCCTCCACTGACTATGTCAATTTGCAATATGACAAACCTGCAGTTGTGCTTAGCCCAATCACTGAACCTGCTGATGATAATTCCCCATCATTCTATGTCTCCTTGAGCATTCATGACAAAATCCTCCACAACTGTCTGCTAGACACAGGGGCCAGCCACAATATGATGCCCAACGCTGTCATGGAAGAGTTAGGCCTTGACATTACCAGACTTTATCATGATCTATTCTCCTTTGAGGTATTTAGAAAGCCCATCCTTGATGCTCTTGAGCTGAAAGCCACCCAAGCCTCCACTGACTATGTCAATTTGCAATATGACAAACCTGCAGTTGTGCTTAGCCCAATCACTGAACCTGCTGATGATAATTCCCCATCATTCTATGTCTCCTTGACCATTCATGACAAAATCCTCCACAACTGTCTGCTAGACACAGGGGCCAGCCACAATATGATGCCTAACGCTGTCATGGAAGAGTTAGGCCTTGACATTACCAGACTTTATCATGATCTATTCTCCTTTGAGGTATTTAGAAAGCCCATCCTTGATGCTCTTGAGCTGAAAGCCACCCAAGCCTCCATTGACTATGTCAATTTGCAATATGACAAACCTGCAGTTGTGCTTAGCCCAATCACTGAACCTGCTGATGATAATTCCCAATCATTCTATGTCTCCTTGACCATTCATGACAAAATCCTCCACAACTGTCTGCTAGACACAGGGGCCAACCACAATATGATGCCCAACGCTGTCATGGAAGAGTTAGGCCTTGACATTACCAGACTTTATCATGATCTATTCTCCTTTGATTCAAGAAAGGTGAAATGTCTGGGGTTGGTCAAAAACTTAGCTATTACCCTAACTCAGCTGCCCATGAAGAGCATGATGATGGACATTGTGGTAGCAGAGGCCCCCCCTAAATTTGGCATGCTACTGTCTAGAGGATGGAGGAAGAGAGTAGGTGGGACATTATAGAATGATTTATCTTATGCCACTGTCCTAGTTTTTGGAGGGGAAAGTAGGAGATTGTACAGAGAAGCACAACTAGCCTACATCATCAGTGATGAGAAGAATCCTTCTAATAATCCTATTTATGCTGTAGACACTGACTGTGGGGCATGCATTTTCCAAATTGAAGAATCTCAGGAGGCCTCAATGCAACTCAAGAAACCGATAGTTCAGGCCCTAGGAGAGCAAGGAAGTCAAGTTTGGGAGATGTTCTTTGATGGAACATGTTCGAGGGAGACTGAACGAGCAGGGGTGGTGCTGATATCTCCAAAACAAGAAAGCACACACCTGTCTTTTAAGCTGGCTTTCCAAGTCACCAACAATATAGCAGAGTATGAGGCTCTAATATTGGTTCTTAACGCAACTAAAGACATAGGAATCAGAAACATAAAGGTGTTTGGAGACGTTGATCTTATCATTTAGCAAGTGAACAAATCATTTCAAGCAAAGCACCCAAGGCTAAAAACATATAGAGATGAGGTATGGAGACTCAAAGACTTGTTTGATAATTTTTTTTATCTCATATATCCCTAGAGTCAAAAATCAACTTGTTGATTCCTTTGCTGTGTCTACTAGTATGTTTATCCCTAGCATGCCTCCCAGACTAGTTTATGAAGTCTAAGTAAAATATAGATCATCCTTGCCTGATAATGTCCAGCATTGGAAAGTTTTTGAAGATGACGATGAAGTGAATAGGTTTCTACAAGTCATTGATGAATTCTCTGAAATGCAAATTGACCAAGAGAATGAAGCCTCAGAAGAAAATTCCCAACCCCTACTTAGGAACAAAATTGGCAAAGATAACATAGTTCAGCTTCCAAGCAATCACATACCTAAAGGCCTTGTCCCCTTAGAAAAGTTATTTAACCAGAATGATGTGCCTTATAAAGCCGCTCAAAAAGAAGATCAATCTGCAGTCTATAAGCATAATATAGGGAGTTCAGATCATCCAAGATACATAAATATGTCTACCCATCTATCTGCTTCCCAAAGTTCTAAGTACTGCAATTTAATGAAGCAATTTGCTAATGTTTTTGCCTGGGAGTATAGTGACATGAAAACATATGACAAAAAGATCATCCAGCACAAGATTCCTTTGGAGAAAGACACCATCCCTTTCAAGCCGAAGCTGAGGCCCATAAATCCCTTGCTCGTTCGTCCAATTGAAAAGGAAATCAAGAAGTTACTGGCTGCCAAAATCATAGTCCCGCTCAGATATTCAAAATGGGTAGCAAATTTGGTAGTGGTAAAAAAGAAAAGTGGAGAAATCAAGCTCCATGTTGATTTCAGAAACTTGAACAAATACTCAAAGAAAGACAATTATCCTCTACCCAAGATGGAGCATTTGCTGCTGAAAGTCTTAGGGGCCAAAGTGATGTCATTCCTGGATGGATTTTCAGGGTATAACCATGTTGCTGTACATCCAGATGACCAAGAGAAGACTGCATTCACCACTCCTTGGGGCACCTTTATGTATTCCAAGATGCCTTTTGGGCTGATGAATGTTGGAGCCACATTTTGAGAGAGCTATGGATATAGCATTTGTAGGGGAGAAGGATAAGTTTACCCTTATCTACTTAGATGATATAACAATGTACTACAACAGCCATCAAGACCATTTGCGGCATTGAAAGAAGGTGTTTTTAAAGTGCAGAAGGTTTGGGATTTCAATCAATCCTAAAAACTAACAGTTTGCTTTAGAAGAAGGCAAGTTGTTAGGACATGTTGTTTCTGCTGCAGGTGTCAGAATTAACCCAAAAAGAGTAAGAGCAATACAGACCTTGTCTGTCCTGAGATCAAACAAGGATATCCAGTGCTTTCCGGGTAAAATAATTTTCGTAAGGAGGTTTATCCCGGATTTTGCAGAACTTGTAAAACACATTACCTCCATGTTGAAAAAGGGGTCAGAAATCAAATGGACCGATGCAGCAAGAAGATCTTTTGAATCCATCAAGAAAGCTATTATGGAAGCTCGTACTTTTATCAACCCAGATTACAACAAAGAGTTCCATATATTTTCGTTTGCATCTAACGACACCCTTGCAGCAGTTTTATTGCAAGTAGATGAGGAAGGTTTAGAGCATCCAGTGGCATTTTTTAGCAAAACCTTAATGGACGCTGAGCTTAGGTATGATATCATTGAAAAGTAGGCATATGCTCTTTTCAAGTCTCGGAAAGCTCTCAGAATTTACATTCTGCCTTCCAGGGTAATTGCCTATGTGACCTCTGCTTCAATAATGGATGTCTTAACACAGTGAAATGTTGATGGAAGAAGGGCTAAATTGATTGCAAAGCTTATTGAATTTAACATAGAATTGAAACCCACCAAGCTGGTCAGAGGTCGGGCCTTTTTAGATTAATGGCTGAAGAAAATTGCAGGATGATGGACATGTATTTGATAAGCATAAATTCAGAGAATAGTCAGGCAGAGGGAGAAATAGTTGAACCAGGGCAAAATCAGTCATTAGCAGCAAATCTAGCTTCTTGTGAATGGTATTCTACAATGGCTCAATTCTTGTTGAAGCTAGAAGTTCCTCTAAGCCTTAGTTTAAGCCAAGCCAGAACTATCAAGCTCAGGGCAGCCAAATATTGCATTCATGAAAATCTGCTCTATTGGAGGGACCCCTCTGGAATTCTATTGAGGTGTCTGGACAAGGAACAATCCATGGAGGTCATGCAACAGTTTTATTCCAGCATATGTGGAGGACATCATTATTGGAAAACTACAGCTCATAAGATCCTCAACGCTGGGTACTATTGGCCCATCTTATTCTCTGATGTCTTTTCTTTTGTTAAATCTTGTGATAGGTGCCAAAGATTTGAAGGGAAACAACAATTGAAATCCCTACCCTTAAAACCCATACATACTAGTGGCCATTTTCAGCAGTGGGGCTGGATTTCATTGGAGAAATCAATCTACATTCCAGTGGCCAACACAGATGGATCTTGGTAGCCACTGATTACTTCAGTAAATGGATTGAGGCCATCCCTACCAGAAAGGCTGATCACCATGTGGTCATGAGATTCTTGACAGAGAATATCTTCACCAGATTTGGTTGTCCATATAAATTAGTCACAAACAATGCAACAACCTTCCTTCAGGACAAAAGAGTTGGTTGACATGTGTGACTCGATGGGCATTATGTTAGTTCATTCCACCTCATATTACCCTCAAGGCAATGGTTTAGCAGAATCCTCCAACAAGAGCCTAATAAGGATAATTAAAAAGCTGTTGGGAGACAATAAAAAGGACTGGGATTCTAAACTCAAGTATGCACTCTGGGCTGACAGAGTGACCACCAAGAAATCCACAAGGAATTCTCCATTCAAGCGGGTATATGGCATTGAGGCTGTATTCCCAATTCAGTTAACCCTCCCTATGGCAAAGTTTTTACAAGAAGAAGAAAATGAGGAAGAGGACATGGCAAAAATGATCATTGATTTAGTAGAGGTACATCAAATCAGAGAACAGATGGTTGAGAAGTTTGTAGCAAATCAAAAGAGAATCAAGGAGGCCTTTGATAGAAAGTCAAAAGCAGACAATTTTCAGGTGGGAGACCTGGTTCTTAAGTGGGATGCACTGAAAGAAAAGAAAGGCAACAACGGGAAGTTTGATGCCCTATGGACCGAACCTTTTGTCATCACTCAGATCTAGGGGAACAATACTTTCATGTTACAAAGTATCGAAGGAGAGATAGCTTTTGATGGCCTAGTTAATGGGCGATTTTTGAAAAATTATATTGTTTAAGGTCTTCAGGCCTTAAAGTTGTAAAGATGTTGTTTTATTAGTTTAGGTGTAAGCTTAATTAGACTCCATGCCCAATGGAGCACTAAGTAATTTCGTTCATCTGGTTTTGACAGGAAAGGCATTGGTCTATAGTTTTTGAGACCTCACAGGGAGGATCTCATCCCAGAAGGAGCTAATGTTAGCCTCGCTACATAAATATGGTTTTTGAAGGCCAGAGATAAGTTTGGCCGTAGTGGTTATACTCAAAATAAGTTCATATCGGTCATCTTCCTGCTTCTCCTTTACTCCACTTATTTTCTTTCACCTTTGCTTCTTCTGTTTTTCCTCTAAAACCCAACATAGACCCCTTTTCCCGTAAGCCCCCAACGCAAAGGCTAAACCCCATAAAACCACGCCCATACGACTCCGCGTCTCCATAAACTCACCGTCGTAACCTCAGTCGTTGATCTCCGCCTCCCGATCCAACAGCTCCCCATCGTGTCCAATGGAAAATTTGCACGATTGTTTCCCCGCTGTCCGATCATCTCTGCCACGATCGGATGCAATTCGCTCTCCCCGTGTCCACGAAGTGAGGGGACGTTAACGCGCAATGGAGGGTGGTTTTCCTCTCTTTCCTTCTCCACATGTTGCGCGCTGAATGGGATTGCACGCCCTCACCCTTTTACCACCCAACATCCAATGGCGGTGCGATCAAAACCGCTTACCACGTTAACCTCTGTCCCTGCCAGATAACCACTGCGTGCCTTCTCCGTCCGACCACCGTTGGATCTGCCTGCCTGAGATCCAACGGCTCACAATCATTCCGCTTCCGCTTCTTCCGATGCCCTCCACCAAGCCATCTCCACCGTCTATTGTCCCGATACGATGGCCGATATTTTTCCTTCGACCAACCCATTTATTCGTCAGGCAGTCCACGCCTCTTGACCACTCCGTGTACGCGAAGGACGAAGGTGTCCGGCCTACTAGTACTAGTTGCGGCCACCCCTCAACAACCACATTTAATAGATAGTATGGCCGAGGAGGAAAAGGACAGAGCACGAGCGTATAACTACATTTAGCAGTTATGGAGCTTCATCTTATACGACACTCCAACCACCTGAGAGGACAGCAGAGCCCCCGAGGAGATCAAATCCACTCACTGAAACAAGTAAACGCACTCAGAGACTCCATCAGGCAGTTAAATGCGGTTGGTGGTCAATTATGACCCCTCCATACCTAGAATGGGCAAGTGCCTTTGTAATGAAACTCCATATAAACCGAAAAACAAGATGTAATCACGGTTGATAGTTGATGTTTTGATGTAAGGTTCAACTTCTGGAGACTATAACTATTTTCATACTTGCAATGTCTCGTCTTCATTTTAAGCTAATGTAAGCTTCTTTTGTTGTTAATTGCTCACTTTTCATTCTTCTTCTTTTCCAAGCTGTGCTTGATATGTTGTATTCCTGAAATCTTGATGTTTAGCATTAGAGTAGTTGTCATCCTACCTCTGTGTTAAAATCTTGCATGTATCATTGAATAAGTTATTCAGGTTTCTCTTCAACTGGTGCCAGAGAGCTGTCATCCTATCTGTGCACTAGCAGATTAGATTTGCAGACTTCTTTATTGGTTGCAGCTGGCCATCACATTATCTTATGCATCTGCTGGTGTGGTCAGTATTTTCCATATTCACCCAATCCTTAAACTGTGAGTAATTGGTGGTTTAAAGCCTTGTAGTATGGGGGTGTTCACGCATGTCTGGAGTTAAGCAAAGTAGAAGTGGTTATCTGGATTGAACAAGCATCATTCCTTCCATTCATCCATTTGCAACAATAAGTTGAATTTCTATGTTCCCAGGCATCTCCGAGCTACAACCTAGGAGAGTTTCTTGGGGTGATAACAGGCCCTCCTTAGATTTGAAGGTAGTCTTCCATACATTTGAGGGCTCCATTGGAACCTAGTGATAGTCAGACTTCAAATCAATCTTGTTGAAATAATTGGCCCTCTTGAGCTGGTCAAGGTCATTAATTAATAGGATTGTATACATGTTCTTGACAGTGATTTTGTTTAGTGCCCGGTAATCAATGTAGAGCCTAAAGGTCCCATCCTTTTTTGTACCAGTACAATTAGGCTCCCACGAGGTGAGAAACTTTGTCAGATGTGCCATTTTTGCAGTAACTCCTAGATCTGCCGCTCGGTTTCTTCATTTTCTAGAATGGAGTGATTGTATATCGGCCCATTAGGTAGAGGTGCTCTGAGAGTCAGATCAATCAAATGCTTGACCTGATAATACAAGGGTAACCATGTGGGTGAGGAGAAGATGCCCCTATATTCCTCCACGACCTTATCCACTTGCTTCTACTGCGTGGAGGAAACCTTCCTTGGGGCCATGAATGTGGCCATGATCTTCCCCTTACTTTGAGAGAAATTTAGAAATAAAACAAATTTCCCAGACTAGGAGATGATCTTACTTCATTTCTTAGCAGAGATCAAAGATATGATAGTAGGCGGGGCTACCTCTGGTATCTTGTATAACTTGTTTCCCAAAGTAATAATAAAAGTATGAAGCCTGGAATCATACACAACATGATGCTCCCATAAGTATGGTTGGCCTAATAATACATCATAAATTTTAAGAGGAGCAACATCACACAGTACGTCATCCGTGAAGGGTTTGAAGTTGTAGGGAAGATGTAATTCCTAGCTGATGCGGAGATCCTGTCCTTGGTGGAGCCACCCAATCGTGTATGGATGTGGGTGTAGTGTGGTCGGTAAGACCAACCACTTAATGAACTTTGTTGAGATGAGGTCCTTTTGGCTTTTGCTGCCAACAATGAACTACAACATAGGCCCCTTCACCCACATCTGTGAATATAAGGGACTACTCCCCTTCCTCTAGATCTTTGGGATTAATCTTCTAGAACTTGGTGGTGAAGATGGTGGTGCTGGGATTTGCAACAATAAGCTACTTCCCTTTGTCAATCCCTTTGTCGAGGTCTGACTCAGAGTCAAAACATGTATTTGACTTTAAAGCCTTCAGCTTAGCCACCAGTTACTGCTTGGCGTGACACTCACTTGTGTTGTGAGTGGGGCTCTTATGGAACTCACACCACTTCCCTATGTCTTTCTTCATCTTCGTGGTGCTATTATTTGTTGTCAGCTTCAATGTGTTGCCTTGAGTTACCCCTCATTAGCTTTGTCCTTTGTTGTGCAGTTTGGTGGCGCCTTTTCCATGCTTCAGATTTGTAGATCCAAATTCTCGTTTCTTATATTAAAATTTCTACGTGATCTTAACAATGTATCAGCAGGTGATGCTAAACAAGGAGATGTCGAAGCACTCCATCTTGTCCTGGATATATTTTTGTAGACAGCCAAGGTACTTGAGTACCATATGTTGCTTAGAATCATTGATACCCAACTTCGTACGAAGGGTATGAAAAATATTTGTGAACTCTGACATGTCTGGGTCCCTTCCCTGCCGTAGTGTGGTCCATTTTATGTACTTATCTTCATAGCTCCTTAGAGGGTAATATTGTTCCTTTATGGTGTCTTAGAAAGAATTCCAAGTGAGTGCAACTGAAAACAGTGAGGATTCCCTCTCATCCATCTACTCACAATAGGTTTTCCACTACTCGAGTACTTCCGAATTGAATCAAAAAGTGTGTCACTCTGATTGGCCACTAGATGCCTTTGTTGGGTGATGATTGTGCCAACAGCATAGCCGAAGGCATCTGTCTCAATTTCAAATAGTTGTTGCAGGTCTATGAATGTGAGTACATGTGTATACCAGAGTTGGTGCTTCAGCTCAATGAACGCCTTTAAAATTATTTGTTGAGCAAGTACGTTGAAAATTGTGTGGGTTATCAATTCACTCGTATAGTGTCAGCTCTGCGATGGACGTTGGTCTTCGTGGCAAAAGCGAAGTGAAAAATAAACGAGCCTTATCCTCATCATATTATGAATTTATTATTTGTACACTGCCGTATTTGTTAATGTATGTAATTATATTATATTATGAATTTATTAATGTATTTAATTATATTATGGATTTATTTATTAATTCACGTTGAAGATGCGGAAAGATTGACGTGGTATGAAATGAAAATAAATTGTTGAGTAAGTGGATCGAAAATTATGTGTGTGGTATTACTTCACTAGTATGAAGTAGCGTCAACTTCACAGTGGCCATTGGTCTTCGTGGCGAAAAAGAAGTGAAAAATAAATCAAGTCTTATCCTTATCAGTGGTCTTGTTGAAAAGGGTAGGTCGTGTTTATACGTTTTAAAAAGAAAATGAAATATATTTTGCAAGGATG
>APFE031539103.1:1183-14137 GCA_000404065.3 Pinus taeda
AATTAGCAAATCATGTTAAAAATTCCTATAATGCAATGAATTGAACAAGTTGATGAAGGAAATGATGACAAAAGAAGGCAATGAGTAGGAAAAGGCTGTTGGGAGGATGGGTAAATGAGTGCAGGTTTGAGGCTCAACAATATTTTTATTCTATTTTTGTTCGTATTATGTTTTTTTTATGCACATCTACCCCAGAGGTTGTTATAGAGTGGTATCAGAGCATGGTTCAAACACTTGGACTAGATGGGACCTATAACAGGTAAAATGAAGAACAAAGGTTAAATTTTAGACCTTTCTGTCATATCTGTTATAACTTTTCTTCTGTGGAATTATATTAGAACTCGAAAATTTGTTTGTACTAAAGGTAAATCCCACTAAGAATGTGGTAAAAATTTCAGATATTGGTTCACAATACCTTAGGAATTACAATCTAAGGAGGATGACCTTCCTGAATGCACCTTTAAACAGGTCATGTTGGCATTTCTAAAATAACTTTTCTTCTGTAGGATTTTAGAAGTTGAAAAATCATCCACATTGAGGGGAAATACCAATGATCATGTGGTAGCAATTTCAGATATTGGGTTGTAATATTTTAGGAGATATGAGAAGAGGGAGTCAAGTCTTCTGAGTGCCCCTAAAATCAGGTCTCAAATAGGTCATGCTGACATTGTTGTTATAACTTTTATTTTGGGAACTCTCAGGAGCTGAAATGTGGTTCACAATGAGAGGAAATGTTCTTTATATTGTGATAAAAAGTCAGACATTTATTCGCTATATTTTAGGAGATATGGCCAGTGTAAATTGAGATTTCTAGATATTCCTAGAATTGCACCAAATAGGATTGTGTTGGTATTTTCTTATAACTTTTCATCTTTGAAATCTCAGAAGCTAAAACTTAAACCATAGTTAGGAATAATTCCATTAATCATATGGTTAAGTTTCCATAACTTGCACTACTACAGTTTAGGATATATGCATTGAATCATTCACTATATTAATTTGCATGCAAAGTGTTTGATGAAATGCTTAAATGGTTCAATTATTAATTGCATACAAACTATTTGATAAAATGCCCCAATGAGTATGTTGTTTGTGGTTGGGTATAGTATTGATGTGTAATAGTATTTCTGTAGTTGATATATTCTTACTTATATGCAAATATTTTTCTATATTAGTTTGCATGTAAAGTGTTTGAATGAATGCTTACATGCAAATGTAATAGTATAGTAGTTGTTTGTGGGAAATGTAACAGTATGGTAAATGTTTGAAGAAAATGTTATTTTTTCTTGGATGGGATAATATTGTAGTATGATAATATGGATATAGTTTATCTATGCCTATTTGCATGCAAATAATTTGAAGAGTTGCATGCAGGGAATTTGAAAGGTTGCATGCAAGGAATTTGAAAAGTTGCATGTAAGGAAATGGAAAAGTGGCATGCTTTTAGTTATGATGTTACAAGTGGAATAAGTGCAATGTTTTTGACTCTGTCTCATACAAATGTATAAGAAAACAAAATCAATTTCTTTTCAAATATGGTTAAATTTAATAGAGATTTGGAGATCCTATTTCCATAATTGGATATTGGAGATTGAACCATTATAGTAGCTTCCTCCTACCTTAGTGTGGACCATGGATAGTAAGGGGGGTATGCTTATAGGTTGTTAGTATTGGTGAATATTGATTTCAAATTAATAGACATAATGTATTGATTTTTGGAACATTCAACTCACTGTGTATGGATTATATGTCGCTTACATGTTGATTTCATTATACCTACTTACATCCTTGTATGCTAAGTTATATTTTTGAATATTTTTATTGCATGCATCAATCTTGTAGATTGATTACAAGGACTGGTTGATTATGTTCGACTACATGTAGTTATGCATATTGGTAGTTGTTTTTGCATTGCTTATGCATACTACTGGTTGCATGTGGCAGTCTGTATGATGGAGAAATGTTTTTGTCATACCTAAGGTCATAGAATGCATTGTTGATATAGCCTTACATTGGTGACTAGACCCTAGTTAGAGTGATGCTTATGAGTTGATACATTTACTTGCATATGTTAATATGTTATACATGTATCACACTGATTTGGTAATCTTGTAGAAAAGTATCCTCCCTGAGCTATACTAAGGTACGCTGGTTTATTGTGATTTGACTTATCTAACATATTAGGCATTCCAGGAAGAAATATAAAATGGATAGAAAAATGGTTGACTATAGAGACTCTCCCCATGAATCTGAATATCGGTATGGTGTTTGGAACCCATCTGACTTGGAAGTTACATTAAGAAGTTTAGAGGAGGAGATAAGGAGTTGTAAGGCCGATAATGATATAATCATACAGTAACAGGAAAAGTTAGTAGAGGTGAATGTAGTAATACTTCAGAGCTTCTCAGATTTGCAGCGACAAGGACCACTACAGATTAGCCATGTGCAAGAAGATAAAGCTAATGGGCCATATGGAAGAAAATCACATAGTAGTCATTGATTAGATAGAGAGGACATAATCCAGGATGGAAGATTGTTGGAAAATATGGAGAGGGGAAGGGATAGGCACAAGTATGATTCTAGTTCTGATTCAGATAGGAACTATGATCATTGTCGCTATCATCCTTACAGGAGGAGTGATAGGGGGTATTTGTCAGAGGAATTTAAGAAGGCAAAGTCACCTACTTTTGATGGAGAGATCAAGAGATCACAAGATGTAGAGGCATGATTTCTTGGCATGAGGAAATTCTTCAGGTTGCATGATTATTCAGAGAACATGAAAGCTAGATTGGCTACTTTTAGTCTTAAAGGTAAAGCAGAGATTTGGTGGGAAGATGTGAAGAATGTTAGAGACATAGATGAGGAAGATCTGACTTGGAGTGAATTTGCGCAATTGTTCAAGAAGAAATATTTGTCTGAAAGGCACTTTGATGACAGAGCAAAGGAATTTTATGAACTAAAGATAGGATCCATGACAGATAACAAGTACACCAGTAAGTTCTTGGAACTCTTGAGGTATGTGCCTTACCTCAAGGAGGAGAATGCTAAGAATGACAGATTTGTTAGTGGGTTACTAGTTGCATTCATAGATAGTATTGAATTTGATGAGCCTAGATCATTAGAGGAGGCCATTTGAAAGCTAAAGAATTGCTACGAGCAATTGAAGCACAAAATTGAGACTAAGCCAGTTTGGAGAGGTAATGAAAGGAACAAAGGAAAATGGGATAAAAATCGGGCAAGGCCACAAAGTACAGATAACATGGAAAATGTGGCACCACCTAAGAGGTTCAGTGCATCAGATAGAGGAGGGGAACATAGACATGAAGAGAAGAACAAAGATGGAGGCTCGAAACTCCTAGAGTGTTGGACTTTTGGCAAAGAAAATCAAAGGAGAGATTTTCCATAGAATCAGGGTGGTAGACCCCAGATATACAGTGCACAAGAGGCACAGGCTATTGGAGATGTTGGCTAGAGTATTCCTCATATCTATGCAGCTATGGACAATGAGCAGGTAGAACACCAAGAATATATCAGTGAGATGGACAATAATCTTTGTGATCAAGTTATTTCTACTTTGATTGACCCTGGATCTAATTATAGCTATGTTCATCCTGACTTGGTGCATAAGTGTGGTTTGTGTAAGGAATTTCATGGGGATTCTTGGTTAGTGCAGTTGGCTATAGGTACGAATAAGCGAGTTCATCATTAGGTAAGAGGTTGCACATTTTATTTAAATTGTATGCCTACAATGACACATTTGAATGTATTACCATTGGGTTTATACAATATGTTATTGGGCATGGATTTGTTGTATCTACATAGAACCAAGGTTGACTATTATGACAAATCTATTGAATGTGTCAATGACAATGGGGAACCAAGAGTTTTGCAAGGTAAGAAGAAAGACACATCAATTAGGATGGTGACAACTATGCAAGAAAAGCATAGCCATGAGAAAGGGTGCAAGATATTTGCAGTGCATATTTCTAGCGATAAGGGTAAGGAGGTGGAGGATGTAGATGTGTTGAATAAGTACCTAGTTTTGCAATAGTTCAAGGATGTATTTCCTTAGGAAATTACATAGTTTCCACCTCGCAGGGCGGTAGACTTTTTGATTGAGTTAGTGCCTGGGGTAGCTCCAGTGTCGAAAGCACCTTACAAGATAAGCACACCTGAGTTAGTTGAGTTAACGTTGCAGCTGAAGGAGATGTTGGATAGGGGATACATTAGGCCAAGTGTATCACCTTGGGGCGCACTGGTCTTGTTTGTGAGAAAGAAATATGGTACCCTCAGATTATGCATTGATTATAAGAAATTGAACAAAGTGACTATCAAGAATAGATACCCTTTGCTGAGGATTGATGACTTGCTCGATCAACTAAATGGAGCAACAGTGTTCTCAAAGATTGACTTGTGATTCAGATATCATTAGGAAAGATTGACTTGTGATTTGAATATCATTAGGTACACATCAAAGAGGAGGACATATACAAGACTGTGTTCATGACTAGGTATGGGCATCATGAGTTTGTTGATGTTCCATTTGGCTTAACTAATGCTCCAGCTACATTTATGTGTTTGATGAATAGTGTGTTGCATCCATATTTGGATAAGTTTGTTATTGTGTTCATTGATGATATATTGGTATATTCTAAGAATAAGGAAGAGCATGCCGAACATTTAGTAGTGGTATTAAGGTTGTTGAGTGAGCATTAATTGTATGCTAAGCTCAACAAGTGTAGTTTCATTCAGACTGAGGTGCACTAGTTGGGACATGTTGTCTCCAAGGAAGGTATTGTAGTAGATCCAAAGAAGATAAGGACCATCATGGAGTGGATAGCTCCTAAGAATGTGGATGAGGTGAGATCTTTCATGGGTCTGGCAAGCTATTATAGGAGGTTCATCAGGAACTTCTTGAAGATTTCTTATCCTATTACATCATTACAGAGGAAAGGTAAGAAGTTTGAATGGATCGCAGAGTGTGAGACTAGCTTTGACCAGCTTAAGGAGTTACTGACATGTGCACCAGTGCTACAGATTGCAGATCCAGACAAAGAGTTTGTAGTGTGTACAGATGATTGCAAGAGAGGGCTTGGTGGATTCCTTATGCAGATGGATAGGTGGTGTGTTATGACTCCTCGAAACTCAACGAACATGAGAAGAACTACCCAACACATTATCTCGATTTGGAAGTGATTATACATGCATTGAATATGTGGAGACACTATCTTCTTGGTAGGCGGTTTATGCTTATGAGCAATCACGTTGGGCTGAGGTATTTGTTTGACCAGCCAAATTTGAATGCCAGGCAAGCTAGATGGTTGGCCATGATCAGCGAGTTTGACTTCAAGATGAGGTAGATCAAAGGCAAGGAGAAAAGAGTGGCAGATTCTCTCAGTACACGAATACAAATACATCACTTGGTAGCTATGAGCTCCTATGGGACATAATTATAGGATAGGATCTTGCAGGTAGGATAGTAGGATGCTAGGCATATGGAGATTGTGCATAGGTTGCAGCAGAGTACAGGTACAAGTACAAGTATAGGTGATAGTACAGGTATAGTTATAGGTGATAGTCCACGTACAGGTATAGGTACATGGGCATAGGACTTGGATCATTGTCTTACAATAGATGGGTTGGTTAGGTTTCAAGACACAATATAAGTATCGGATAATAGTGAACTCAAGAAGTTGGTCTTGAGAGAATTTCATGCGAAACCTTATTCAGGTCGCCTAGGTTATTAGAATACACTCACGACATTGAAGAGATATTACTATTGGCCAAATTTGAACAGGGATGTAGCAAAGTTTGTGGTGAGATGTTTTGGTTGTCAGTGAGTGAAAGCAATGTGAAAACATCCGAGTGGACTACTACAACCGATTGCTATTCCTGAGTGGAAATGGGAGGTCATTTCCATGGGTTTCATCACAGGTTTTCCAAAGATAGTGAAGTAGCATGATTCCATCATGGTCATTGTTGACAGGTTAACAAAGGTTGCACACTTTGTTCCAGTCAAGTCTACGTTTTCAACTAGTGATGTGGCACAGTTATTCATCTAAGGCATGGTTAGATTACATGGTGTTCTAATCAAGATTGTGTCAGATAGGGATGAGAAGTTATTCCAAGTTTTGGAAGGCGTTATTTGCATGTTTGGGCACTGAGTTGGCCTTCAGCACAGCTTATCATCTACAGATAGATGGACAGATAGAGAGGGTCAACATGATATTAGAGGACATGTTGAGGATGTATGTGATGCATCAGCAAAGGAAGTGGGAAGAGTATCTCCCTTTGGTTGAGTTTGCATACAACAATGGTTATCAGGAGTCACTGAGGATGATTCCCTTTCAGGCATTGTATGTGTGGAGTTGTAACACTCCCATTAGTTGGAGTGATCTGGTTAGCAGAGTATTGATTGGACCAGATATGTTGGCAGATATGGAGCAAGAGATGTAGGTGATCAAGAAAAATCTTAAGGCAGCACAGGATAGGTAGAAGAGTTATGTAGACAGGAGCAAGTTTCTCAAGGAGTTTAGGTTGGGGAACAGGTGTACTTGCACATCAAATCAAAGAAGAGACCCTTGTGGATTGGCTCATGTGCCAAGCTAGCACCACAGTTTTGTGGACCCTTTAGTATCACTGAGAGGATTGGGCCAGTAGCCTATCAACTTGCAGTGCCTCCGACAGTGAATGTCCATGATGTTTTCCATGTATCTTTGCTTAAGAAGTATGTGAAGGATGTTGCTCATGTGATTGATTGTTTTGTGTTGCAAGGGGAACCAGATGGAAAATTCCAACTGGAGCCTCCTTGTATATTGGAGAAAAGCATGTTCATGCTCTGGAACCGAGTAATAGGTCAAGTTAAAGTGCAATGAAAGCACTTTGGGCCCAATGAAGCTACATGGTAGATGGAGGATTAGATGCGGGCCATGTATCCTTCCTTGTTTTCTAGTTGAGGCAAAGCACATTGATATGGTGGTTTTGTGGTTGCTTATGGTGGTTTGGTAGTTGCTTTATGGTGGTTTAGTATTTGCTTATGATAGTCTGGTATATTCTTTATGATGGTTTAATATTTTCCTTATGTTGTCTAGTATATGCTTTAAGGTGATTGATACATGCTTTATGTTGGTTGATACATTCTATATGATGTTTTGATATATGCCTTATGATGTTTTGATATACACTATATGATCTTAGTATATGTTTGATATATGTTTGGTATATGATTTGGCATATATTTCGGTATATATGTTTTGATGATGTTGTTATATGTACACCCATGTATGGATGTAAATACCGTAACGAGCTATGTTATAAAGTTGCACTACCCAGTGTGGGTGTTATGTTATTATGCTATCATGTGGTTATGTTATCATGATGTTATGATGTCATATGAGTTTTCTTAAGTAAGACGATTAATGTAAGTATTGTAATGAGTTGTGTTATAAAGCTCCACTATGTGGTATGTTGTCATGTTTTCATGATGTTATGTATTGAGCATATATTTCATTGTAAATACCACATCAAGCTAGGTTATAAAGCTCCATGAGAAGTATGTCTTCTCTCAGCAAGTTGTCGAGGTATATGTGTGATTGAACACCGAGGGCGGTGTCTCCCAAGGGGGAGGGTTTCGTAACAACCCTGGTGAAAATTCCATGTAATAAATGTTAAAAAATAACCACGGATGATTGGGACACTTATTCCAAGTTTAATGTGGGGCAAGACATCCTGGGGGTGTTTGTTTGATTATTTATGGCTAAGGAAATTGGCAAAGGCAATGGCTAAGGCATTAAAAGGCATTTTGGCACATTTATTTATTAAAATAATGTAAATTAGGAGAAAAAGGAGGTGAAAGGTTATAGGTTGCATGTGAGTAGGAAAATGAAGGAAAATAATGGAAAATGAAGAAAATAGAGGCCTCATTCATAAAAAGTCTTCTAAGGATCAATTGGAAAGCTTTGTCAGTTCAGTTTTGGATCTCTCTCATTATTCTCTCTCTCTCTCTTATACTCTTGGTTACTTAGAGTGTTCTTAGAGAACTCTTGGAGGGTGTGGCATACTTGGATTCTTTGAGCAATAAGGCAAAGGAAGAGCAGGAAAGCATAAGAAGGCATTGACATCAATAGCTATATCAGATTTTCTTGCAGGTACCAAGTTGCATGTATGATTTCTTCACTAGTATTGGCATGCATGGCACATGCATGTGGTTTCCTGGTTATGATATGTCATTGGCATGGAGGATGGTTGGGATTACCTAGCCTTGCCATTTCCTAGATAGCCATGGTGATTGTGGGTTTACTTTCATTACTTTGTTTTGGTTGGTTCTCATTTTTCCATAGCTTGGGTTGAGTTACTAGTCTTGGAAGCCCTGGTTGAACAAATGCTCTGGAAGCCCTGTAATAGCTTGGGTTGAGTTACTAGTCCTGGAAACCCTAGTTGGACAAATGCTCTGGAAGCCCTTGGCGGGTTGAGTTACTAGCCTTGGAAGCCTTTGTTGGACAAATGCTCTGGAAGCCCTGTATAAGCTGTGGGTTGAGTTACTAGTTCTGGAAGCCTTGGTTGGACAAATGCTCTGGAAGCCCTACAAGCCTTGGATGGAGACCAATTTGATAATGGTTTTTGGTGTTGTCCGATTGTGACATGGAATCACTATTTAAAGGGTTGAGGTGGGTGGACTCTTGAAGCCTGGATGAGTTTTGATTGATGTGTTTTATGAGATCCCACATTCATGCTTGGAATATGGCACAAGGGTGATTGGCTGAAGAGAGACTTGGCTCAACCAATCTATGGTCGGGTGGAATGTGGTAGTCCCATCTTTCTTTTGTTCATTGCATTTATTAATGAAAAAAATTAATTCCCTTGATTTTCATGTGAAAATGTACTAATCTATATATGGATTTTGATAGCTGATATGTTTAGTGTATTTCTGTTCCTATTATGTTTTTTTTTTATGAATATTTACCCCAGAGGTTGTTACAAGATATCCCTTGGATTCCTACACTGGGGGGTGTGGAAGGAAAGAAATAAAATAATTTTCAAAGGGAAAAAGAGAACACTAGTAGAATTATGGGGAATGACAGTACAGAATATCAGAGAGACAATCTTAGCAAAGAACTAGAACCTAGAGGATTGGGAAACCAATCCTCAGGAAGGATGTATATTGGCAAGATTAAGTATAAAACCTAGCATGCTAAATAATAATTCTTGGAAATAGAAATCTCCTCCTAGTGAATTCCCAAACATCTTCATGATCCCCTAGGTAGAATTCATCAAAATTAATTTTGACGGAGCAGCAAAAGGGAACCCAAGGGCAATAGGCTCCAGAGATGTGTTCAAATATTCCTAAGGCAATACCATCCATTTCTATGCCATGGATTATGGTATAGCATGCAATAATGAAGCTGAGCTCTTTGCATTGAAGTAGGGGCTAGAAATTACAAGGAGAGTAAGTTTTCAGAGAATTGAGGTGGAAGGGAACTCGAAACTGGCAATAGAAATGGTAGAAGAATGGGCTAGCAAGGAACTCGATGGGAGAAAATAAGCCAAAGTTGGAGGAAAACACAACTGGTCCATGAAATAGGGAATCTAATATGAAGGATAGATTACATTGTCCTGATGCATGTTCGTAGATCGGGAAATGTGGGAGCAGATAACTTAGTCAACTGGGGGTGTGTACATGTAGGAAACAACCTTGATATAAGGGGTAATGAGTTAAGTCAAATGGTAGGCATGAGTATTCTAGAGAAAATCCTAACAATAGACAAGGTAGAAGGAGAAAATCCCCGATCAGGTTGTGACGGACCTTGCAAATTAAAGGGGATAGATGACGGTCAAAGGTTAAGGTGGGTTGAGGATGGAGAAGCCGACCAAATGGCACAACAGGGAGAGGGAGAAGAGGCTGGATAAGGTCCACAAGAGCTGGAAAATGGAAGTGGAGCAACAGGAAATACAGGGCAGGGCTAGTTGTTAAGGTGGAAAGAGGCAAGAGTGGATGGCCAATTGGCACAATCGGCAGAGGGATGAAGGCAAGGACAGATGGCACGAAAGTCAACAAGTGGAAAGGTAGAAGAAGACAACTTGTGGTAAGAGTAGTTAGCTGTAGGCAGAGTTTAATGATCTACATTTATGGGAAAGTTGTTGGAACCCCATCCCGAGACCCTCATGCGAGAGGAAGGGCGGCAGACAGAGGAAAAGATCACGTGGCAGATATTTTAGGCGACATGCTGGTTAGGTGGATAGGAAAGCAAAATGGAAATAAGGCTAGGGTGAGAAGCATTCACATGGAGAAAGAAAAGGTAGAATGTGCAGCTGTAGGAGGTATGAGTCGAGGGTTGGAGGATGTCGAGAAGCGTTTGGATATCAATTAGAAAAACTGGTATGTGCTCTTTGCTTTCACTTGTGATTCTTTGGAAAATATGAATTGGCTTCTACAAAGAACTCATTTATAAATAGGCACTAAAGTGAATCAGGAAGCAGAACAATGGTTAATTATAATGGTGTCCCTAGTTGATTTAAACACTGAGGCCTCCCAGTCTTCTTGGGTAGTTGGACTGTCAAACTGGAGGGAGATATACTGGCTTGTCATCTAGGGAAGGGGGGTTGGGAATCCTTATCTTAGCCTCAGGGTAGATAGATTCTGGGGTATAATAAGAATGATGAGTCGAATTGTAACTAGCAGGGTCATCCTAAGTGGTTTCCATAGCATCTGCAGGCACAATTTCTATAAGATGATAAGGATAGGAATGTTGATAGAGAAGGAAGGTGTCACAAATAATTGTGGAAGTTTAGAAGTTCCACCTGATCTTGGCGGCTCCTTTGACCTGTTGGCAGGGTCAATTTTCCTTAATCAAGAGTTGATCCTAGACCTAGAAAAGGTTCACATAGAAAGGTACAGTAACTGGGGCTGATTTTGGGGAATGGAAATCATCAAAAGTGGGATTTTTCTTAGCTCCTCTGAGGGGACCTAATGGCAAAGGGTAGATCCCCCATGGACTAGGATTATAATTGTAGTTTGGTGGGAAAATGAGAAGCACTGTCTTGTCCTCTAGGGTGGCGAAAACCATGGAAGAAAGAAACCTCGGAAACTGGGTGGTAGGGTTGAGATTATAGTAGGAGTGCAGGTGTAGGGAAGTCTTGTGGGAACTGGATAGAGGGGTAATTCACCTTTTGATGGGAAGCAACAAGGATGATGGTGCTATTATTATCCTTCAAATCTCTGTGAAAAGAGTGGGGAACGTGGGTGTAGATCGGGGTTATCACAGTGTTTAGGGGACAGAGCAGATGAAAGCGCTTGTGCCTGAGAAGTCTCACCCAGAATAGGGGGAGTTTGTGGGGAATCCTGAAATGAGCGAGGCTAATTCTCAGGATAAGTACCCAAACAAGAACATAAGGAATGATGTCAATTACATGACCAACTTACAGAGCAAAAAATACTATGAGTCCACTATGCTAAATTTGATGACGGTTTATAATGCTTTACTCCTGGTTTCTGTTATAGGTAGCTTAAAAATGAGAGTGCAGAGAACACTAAAGACTCAACACTTGAACCATGCTTCAACACTGACCTAGGTGAGCTGCTTAGAGAGGAAAGAAAAAATAATAAAGAAGAATTGGATGACGAAGCAAGGCAACCAACCGCGACGGAAAGGAAACCAAAGACAAGGAAAGAAGCAAAAAAAGATGAAAGGACTGAAACCGACTTCCAGCAAAGGACCAAGGAAAAGAGGTAGGAAAAAACAATGTAAACTTTGAAACAAGAACTAAAACTCAAAATGGGAACTCTGGCCAAAAAACCTCAAAAAAGCATCAAAAACAGTTTTAAAAACGAAAAGTGTTGATGCTGCAATAACACCTTTTTTTTTCTTGGGTAAATTTTCAACATATTTTAAAAATGGTGGTGAAAACCAATTTTTTGCAGAAAAATTGTCCAAAAGACACTCAAAACGAGAAGTGTTAATGCTGGGGAAACACTTTTTTATTCAAAAGTAAATATTTCTAACATTTTCAAAACTATAGGGGTAAGATTTTATCAATAACCTGAAAAACATATAAATAACAATCAAAATTTAATATGAAATAACATACATAAATAAAAATTAAAAAATTAAAAACAAAAAAGCTAAAAATAACAAAACATAAATTAAAATAATAAATAACTCCAAAAAAAAACATAAAATAAAATAAAAAGGAAAAAAAAAAAAAAAAAATAAAAATTAAAAATAAATATAAAAAAAAAAAATCAATCATAAAATGTAAAAAAAAAAAAAACAAATTATGATAAGAAATAAAACTATAAACATTATATCTAAAATAACAGTAAAAAAAAATATTTAAAAAAAAATGGAATAAATAAATAAAAAAATCTTGTGAACGATTAAAAAAATTGGCAAAAGAAAAGAAAAAAACAAAAAAATGGAAAAAAAAAAAAATTAAATAGGTCAAATAGAAAATTTAAAGAACACTAACAAAAAACTTAAAAAAAACATGAAAATTAAAAACAAACTAGATTTAAAAAAATAGAAAATTAACAAAAAACAATTAAAAACTACTAAAATTAAGATTAAAATGTTGATTACTTAAAAAAGCAAATATAAAAATATATATAAAAAAGACAAAAATAAAAAATAAAAAATGTAAAAAAAATTATCTCATAACCCATAAAAGAATTGGAAAAAATAAAAACATATAAATATAAAATTAAGTAAAAAATACAGAAATTCAAAAAAAAAACATTAGCAAAAACTAGGGAAAAAAATTAAATTTAACAACAAACTAGTTTTAAAAAAATAAATAAAAAAATAAGGAAAAGAAAATTAAAAGCTATTAAAATTAATACTAAAAAAACAAAAATTAACCCAAATTATGAAAAAAACCAAAAAGATATTAAAATTATGTTAAAAAAACCAAAAAAATATTAAAATATAAAAAAATACCAAACACATTTTAACATTTAAA
>APFE031539103.1:14365-33655 GCA_000404065.3 Pinus taeda
TTTTGGTTTTTTAATATTTTCATATTTTTTTGGTTTTTTTTAAAAAAATCATATTTTTTTGGTTTTTGTTTTTGTTTTTGGTTTTTTGTTTTTTGTTTTCTGTCTTTTGTTTTTTGTTTTTGTTTTGTTTTGTTTTCTTTTGTTTTGTCTCTGTAACTGTATAATTTAATTAAGCAGAAGACCAATTCTTACTAATATAATAAATAGCATAGGATTGCTTATTTTCCCTTGTCCTAAAGCTGCATCAATAGCCAAATGTGAAGCATCAAAGGAAATGTGAAAGGGCAAAGACCAGTTAGAACCTCTCAAAACTGGTGTATGTACTAACTTTTCGTTCAATGTTTCAAAAGACTGTTGGCAAGTTGTGGTCCAAGAAATTTCACTATCCTTAGCTAGAAGTCAAAAAAGAGGGGCAACTATCTTAGAAAATTTTTCAATGAATCTCCTATAGTAACCAGCGTGTCCTAAAAAACCTCTTACTTCCATTTTGAGTTTTGGGTGCAGGAAGATGCAGAATGATTTCGATCTTTGCTAGATCAACTTGGATACCTTTACTAGAAATCAAATGGCCAAGTACCACTCCCGCTTTTCATATTAATCTACATTTCTTGTCACTCAAGTCGAGGTGGGATTCCTAACAATGAAGAAGTACTTTTTCTAGATTTTTGAGAGCTTCCTAAAAGGAATCACCAAACACAGAAAAGTCATCCATATAAATTTCTACAAATTCTAGATCAGCAAAAATGGGTAGGACTGCCCTTTGAAAGGTATCCGAGGCATTACATAAACCAAAGGGGAGAACTCTATAAGAAAATGTACCCCATGGACATGTAAAAGTAGTTTTATCTTGATCTTTGGGTGTAATCTATATCTAGTTATAACCATTGAAGCCATCCAAAAAGGAAAAATATTTCTTTCCTGCAAGGGTATCAAGCACCTGGTCAATGAAAGGGAGAGCGAAATAATCTTTGAGAGTGGATTTGTTTAATTCTCGATAATCAATAAAAATACACCATCTTTCATCTTTCTTAGGTGCTAACACTAATGGAGAGACCCACTGACTGTGAGAAATAGGATAGATAAAACCAGCATACAAGAGCTTTTGTACTTCTTCCTTCGCAATATCTCTTAGAGCTGGATTCGTTCGCCTTTGGGGTTGTCAGACAAGTTGGGATCCTTCCTAAATATAGATATGATGTGTATAAGTTTCAAGAGGAATATCCTTCATATCTTCATAACCCCATGCAAAGGCACTAAGATGGTTTTGCAACAAATTCACAAGCTTCTCTCGCTGAGATGAGTCCAAATCTGAACTAATATACAAGGATTTACCGGGGTTGATCTCAACAAGAGTAGTATCAGGCTCACGAGTACTCAAGGGGGTGGCCAAATGCAATGATATATAAGGATGAGAATCACGATTATCTTGAAAATATACGCTAAAAGACTGGCTCATCAGCTCAAAATTAGGCACAGTGTCTAGATTATTCAGGAAAACTTGAATCTCTTCTTTTTGTGACGACCAATTATGTTGATGGATAAAGAAAATGGGCTGAGTGCCCTCATCATTGCTTTGATCCAACCATAAATTATCTTGAAGATCCTAAATGGATCTGGCAAGGGGGTATATGGTAACTTTCTTCCTAGAACCTCCATGCGAAATATACATATCACCGGAGTGACATCCAATATATGCATCAGTTGTAGCAAGACATGGTCGACCCAAGATCAAGCGATGTCCTCCTACTGGGTTCTTTGGCTGAAGCGCAATGAAATCAACATGATATTCCCAAGAATCTAATGAGATGATCACATCGTCTAATGCTCCTTCTGGCTTAATTTTAGATGTATCTGGTAATTCAAGCACGATAGGAGTAGGGTGAAGATGAGATAATCAAAGTTGATCCATGGTTTGGTTAGTCATGACATTAATGGCTACTCCCTAGTCTATAAGAACATTAGAGACAAGGACATTACCAATCTGAACTGAGACAACAAGGTTTCGAGGACCTATGTATTTTTCCATAGACACACATCTTGTCATCAACTCTGCTGCCCTACCAACAAATTGAATGGTTTCGAGTTCCAATCTCTTCCTCCCTGGTTTCCTGAGACAAATTTCCTTAATAATCTTGGTACAAATAGGGATCTCTTTGATGGCTTGGAGCAGAGGTGTCTTAATGAAAAGATTCTGAAGCTTTGATGCCAGACTAGTCTCAGAAATTGGCCCACTTCTTTCTATTACTAGTCTATCTGGGAAGGGAGGTTGGTTGGAAGAATATGGAAAGGTTTCAGAGGGTAAGGGTTGTTTAGTGACAACTTTCAGAGATGATTAAGAGTTTCCTCTTCTTCTTTCTCTTCAACAATCACTCTAGGTTGCTTCTAATTTTATGGTGTTACAGTCCTTCCCGATCTTAATTAAATATCATGAACCCCAACTGGAATAGACTAGTACTTGAATAATGGTGGGTTTGTTACATAGATCATTTGCACTGCTTTATTATTATTGGGATTGGGCATAGGTTGAGAAGGCAATTGAGGAGGTCAGAAAGGTGGAGGTAAAGGTAATGGTGGAGTAGACTGACTCGAAGTTTGAGGCATTGAATAAGGTGTTTGTGTAGATGGATATGACTGCATGGGTGGTTGGTAGGAATATAGAGAATGAATTGACCCTCCTCAACCTTGTTGCCATAGGTTAGAAGGCTGCACATGCTAATATTGGTTCCCATACTACCATTGTTGATTAGTTTTAGGATAATAATATGCATGTGAATTATAACCAAAATACTGTGGAGAAAATTCAGGAGCCATACCTGCACCTACCTGAGGCCAATTTCTTTTTGCTCCCATAGCATATAAGTATTCAGCTTCAGGTTGTCCCCCTATAAATATAGCTTTAAGTCCTGGTATAGAGGGACATTTTTCTATGATATGGTCTTCTGTACAAATAGCACACTTATTAGTTTCTTTCAAATTAAGAGGACATTCTTTAGGAGGATGCTTATCTATACATTTAGGATAGAAAATACTTAATGACTCTTGTTCCTTCATGAGTTTTTACTAAAATTTTAAAGAGTCCAATTGTTTGGTAACATAATTCATTATATCAATTTTCGTGTTTTCCATTTTATTTTCTAGTCCAATAATCATAGCATCAGTGGATTCAGTTTTTCTATTTCTATTTCAAGTTCTTCTACCAGATCTATACTGATTTCTTGAAAATTCCTGCATAATTCACAAATTTGTTCAAAAGTTTGCTGAGAAATATCACCTTGCCCTAACAGATTTAAATTATTTCTAGCATTATTAGTAAGTCCCCTTAAGAACAAGGTTCTAACAGTACTAGAATCAAGCTTAAGTTTCAACCTTTGTAAAATATACAGAAACCTTTCTAGGTAATCTTCAAGAGTTTCATCATCATCCTGTATGATTATAAAAATCTCATCCTGCATGTCCCGAGTTTTGCAATATTCTTGATATTCAGATAAAAACACTCTCTTCATATGATCCCAAGAGGCTATAGTGTTTCCTCCTAACCCCATAAACCAGTGTAAAGTTGAGTCCTTGAGAGTAACATGAAATAATCTTAGCTTCTGAATATCAGTTGAATAATCATAACTTCTACATAGAATATCAAACTCGAATAAAAAAGAGTCAAGATCTTCATGAACTTCACCATGGAAATGAGGGAGAGATGATGTTGGAATATTCTTCCTTTGTGCCACAGTATCACGGTCCACAATTGGAAACACAAAAGTGGATTGCTCCCCACTTACCTGGTTTTCACCAACTCTTCCACATGATATTCATGGTTTTCCAATGTTTCCCTTTTGCTCCCAACAGACTGAACCATAACTAAGATATTGTCACCAGAATCCAGGTGGACTGTTCCTGTGTGATGGGTTTGAATTGGATTGGGCTTCTTGCTCACATAAGGAGACCCAATATGAGAATTATTTTCATAATTATTTAAGTCCTTAGTGGGCTTTGAAATCAATCAACACCAGTAAAATTTCCTCAAAGAAGTTTTTCCTAAAGAAAATAAAGGAAAAATTACCTCTATTGTATAATCAGAAAATTCTTACCAAATCAAATCACCTCCCTGACAACTGCGCCAAAATGTTGGGTGTTGGAATTACACTTAAGCAAACTCCTCAACACTTAAATTGTCAACCCGGAGGATTCATAAACTTAGAGATGAAGCATACACAATGCCAGAGATGGTATGGATATTTCTAATGTCAATCCCTACTTTCTTTAAAGGAAAGATTGTAGAATCAAACTAAAAAGAGAAAAAAGGCAACTTGAACCATCAAAATAATCTAAGACTAGAACAAGGAAGAATGCATTTGCAAAAGGAATTTAGAAATAAATGGGAAATCACTCTAGCTAACTATTGATTAACTACTGAGTGTGTGTTTTTCTTTAGCAGAGACACTTAGCAGTCTCATCAAATGGTCCCTTCAAACCTGCTTATGTGGATATTTCCTTCTTGCACTAATTTGTCCTGCATTAGTGCAGGAACATATATTTATGCAAAGGGTATAAATGGTGTATTTACTAAAAGCGTTTTACTTACTGCAAGGGCTTGAACTTTTTCAGGTTCAAAGCACTCAGATCTCATGGTAAGAAAGTAGTTCTTGCACCAGATCAAAGCTTCTTGCACTTAGCATTTAATTCTTGAAATAAGTGTTTAATTACTTCAAATGTTATTATACTATGAAATCAAATTTCACACATAAAAATGAATGTTTCTGATTTTGACAGAGTGCAAAAATAAAGAAACCATCCATTTAATTTATCATGTCATAAAGTATTTAATGAAAGCAAGAAAATTATGGGAAGTAAACTAGAAAGGCTTGCTGCATCACACTAACGTGCATTGGCGCAGGTTCATTTCTCCTACTTGGACCAAGCGGGGAAAACTAACCAAGCAAAATTGCAAAAAATGAATAGCACACCAATGTGCACTCGTGCAGGTTTATTTCTCCTGGTTGGACTAGGTGGGAAAACTAATCCGAAATCAAGTACAGGAAAATGAATAGCACACCAACATGCACTGGTGTAGGTTTATTTCTCCTACTTGGACTAGGCGGGAAAATAAATCCAAAATCAAGTGAAGGAAAATGAATAGCACACCAACGTGCACTGGTGTGGGTTTATTTCTCCTACTTGGACCAAGTGGGAAAACCAATCAAAAATCAGGTGTAGGAAAAGGAAGTTTAACTACTTCACACAGTGGATCCACTTTCACTCAAACAGAAATGAATATGTTGGAAATTAAATCACCATTGTCAATATATATAAACATAAATTACAAGAAATACGAAATAGGGTAAACATGCTGGTTTGGCTGGGCCCTATCCAACCAGAATGTTTCCCTTTCAAATAGAAACGTTGCTCCGTACCTTATCAATTCATCGGCTTCCAAACAAAGAAATTTAATTCATAAAACATGAGGCAGAGCTCCCTTTCTTATTAATTCACTAAGGCAAATACATGCATGAATACATAGTCCAGCCAAGATTTGCGCAATGACAAAATACAAGAACCTGCTACCGCCTCTCTGGTTGTACCTCTGTTCTATACAAACTTCTATCAAAAAACTATCTCATCCTATTTACATTATTCATTATATAGATCTTTGGCCAAAGGCCAAAAGTATCATTTAACCAATTACATAACCGCTATGCAGAATTTAGCTTCTCGGCCTTCAAAATTAGGCAGTTCAACAAAACTCGCCATAGTCAATCTCCAGCTATTCGTTCTTCATAATTCGTTCTTGGTTGCCTTTGGGTCAATCTTGTTTTCGTGGCTGAAGCTCAGCTACCTTTAGATCGATCTTGCTGTCATGGCTGAAGCTGCACAAAACGAGGCAATGATGAAGGAGGTCCAGATCTACTACGAGGATTCATTGTGCTAGCATTAGAGCAAGAACCGATCCTGCACTAGGATCAGTGGTCACACTGACCACTTGACTACCAAATAAACATTGGAGATATCAATAAGTTAAAAGAGCGATTATAAGCAAGAAATCATGCAATAAATAATCAATAAATGCTAAGTTAAGTTGAAAATATGAAATATAAAGTTCATACGAAATATGTCATCGTTCTTAGAATAGTGCAAGATGAGGGTGTATAAGAGAGGTAAAACAACGGTAAATGGTTGCGATTTAGGAAGGGGAAAATGGAAAAAAGAGAGTAAGTTAGGGGGCTAACAACATGTTTCCTTTGTTGCATCAATATTGCTCCCATGGTATATCCACTAGCATCTATCTCGATCTCAAAAGGATACTGGAGGTCAGGCAAGTGAAGACGGTTGTGGTACCAATATTCTCTTTTATTGTATCAAAGGCTATATGTTGCTTTAGTCCCCACTGAAAGGTTTGATTCACACTTTTCAATGCATGTAAAGGGGATGCATTAACGATCAAGTTGGAAACGAACCTTCTCTAGTATTATACTACACCGAAAAAGATACAAACCTCTGTAACATTGGTGGGTTTAGGCCCCTTTACAATCACATCAATTTTAGAAGTATCTATTTTTAACTGCCCACCTCCAACAATGTGACCCAAGTAAACCAAAGAGGTCTTATCAAATTCACACTTAGACATTTTGACATACAATTTTTCTTTTCTCAAAACATAAAGCACCTTTTTAACATCACTCACATGATCATCCCATGTCCTACTTAAAATAAGAATTTCATCAACATAAACAAGTACAAAATCATCAATAAAATCTATGAAAATATCATTCATCACCCTCATGAATGTGTCCATAGAATTGCATAGTCTAAATGGCATCACTAACCATTCAACCAAACCCTGTTTCATATTGAATGAAGTCTTCCATACATCTTGTTCTGCAATCTTCGTCTGATGATAGCCACCGCGTAAGTCCAATTTTGTGAAATAGACAACATTTTTCAATTGATCTAAAAAGTCATCAATGCGAGGGAGAGGGCACCAATTCTTCACCATTATTTTGTTGAGTTCCATGTAGTCTACACGCATACTCCATGTTCTATCCTTCATTGGCACCAACACGATGGGTGAGCCACATGGAGAAGAACTTTGCCTTGTGACTCTTTAGTTTAATAATTTTTGTACCTGCTTCTTTATCTCCTCCATCTTAATGGTTGACAACTTGTACATACCAGTGTTGGGTAAAGGAGCATCTTGCTGCAAGTGAATATCATGTTGGATATCACACTTTGGAGGCAACCCACTTGGTTCCTAAAATATCCCATCATAGTTAGAAAAAATTTAATCCAATTCCATTTTATGATTGGGATCACAACCTTGGAAAGCTTTATATGCCTCTACATATTCTTATCTCACAACCATGAGCATGCACCCTTTGTTGGAATTGATCAATCTCTTCACCTAACCTGCACTTACCATATTGGCGCTGATTTTGGCGCGATGAGCTCTAACAATGTATTCCACCTCATCTTTCGTGAGATGATACTTGTTTTCATGGTGAAAGAAAATTGCTTTCCTGCCATACAAATATGGACTCCCCAATACAATGCCAGAGATATCCAAGGGTACAACATCAAGATCAACCTCATCTACTAGTTTGGGTGTAATAAAAAATCTAGCTCTACACTGCTTGGTTACATGTAATTTTTCTTTATCACACACCCAACCAAGAGGGTAGAGTTTTAGATGAGTCTTGGTATTTAATCCTAACTTTTTAACCAAGGATTCTGAAATCAAATTTTCTTGTGAGCCTGGATCAAAGAAGGTTTCCACATTAGTATGTTTCATTATGAATCTAATGTGGACCAATAAAATCCTCTTCCGTTCACTAAAAGGAGACTCATTTGAAGAGCTTTTACTTGCATGAAATTCGGAATTTCCACTAGAATGAAGAGAAAGAGTACCTTGTGTGCCCACTCTTGTATTCAGTGTCTCATCATTGTAATCAGATCCAAGGTCCTATTACACGGTTTTCACCATCTTTTTCTTTTTCTTCCCACCAAATCCCTTTCGTTTCAAATCTAGATGTAACTTCCAACAATTTTCATCTTCATGGCCTTCTTTCTTGCAATGAGCGCAATATGGATTTTATCCTTCCTCCTTCTTAGTTGTAGTTTCCTTCTTGTCTTTTCCCTTGCCCTTTCCTTTGGATTTGCCATTATGAGGTTTAAAATATGATTTCTTTGGTTTCTCTTTTTTATCATTATTGTGCCTAATTTATAGGTTAATGGTCTTCACACTGGAAGCATCAGTAGTAGTAGGCTCAAACAATATCAAAGAATATCTTATGTAACTATGTAAAGCACCAATATACTTTTTTACAACTTCAGGTGAATCAAGTGAAATGCCCAAATTCAATGCTTGTTTTCTAAACTCTTTTGTGAACCTTTATACTTTTTCACCCTTTCCTTGTTTCAAATATTTCCTTTCCATTAAATCCTTTTGTCAATAACCCAAAGGATAAAACTATTATTTTAATGCATAAAAAAATTGGACCAAGAAGAAAGGAGAGTACCCAAGTTTGTGTTTCCTTTCTGCAACTTGATCGCCCACTAGATGAGAGTGCTGCCACTTAGTCGAAGAGATGCTAATTGGATCTTGGCCTCATCTTCCTCAATCTAGTGAATCCAATAGTAAAACTTGATCTGTCTAATCGAATTGTTTATTTTCTCTGCATTACATTCTTCATTATAAGTGGCTATATCAAACATTACATCTAGCTTTAAAAATGGCTTCTTAGATGTATTCATATGATGCCTTTTAGAGTGTTGAGAAGAAGAATAAGAAGAAGAACTATCACTAGAGGATGAAGAGGGTGGTTTAGGAGGCTCTCCTGTTCCACCTTCATGATTTACCAATGCATGGTCATCTGGTTCTTTCTTCTCAGGCTTGATTGTCTTCTCATATTTTGTAAATAGATTGTCAACTTTCTCTACCATGGTGAGGAAGAACTCATGATAATTTCGCTCTTTCTCCATTCAGACTTCCTCATCTACCATGTTCCACCTTCGTGGTGCACACCCCTATTCGGTATCAAAGGATTTAAGTTTTTATTATCCTCTTTGGATCTCGTTCCTAGTTAGCATTCACTGATGCAACTCGCATCAGGAAGACCTACCCTAATACCAAACTTCATCCATATCTTTTAACTTCAAGGATGCATACATAATTGCATATAAAAGAGCATGTTAACCAAGTAACTTAAACACATGAAAAATAAGTGGAAATGATAAAGAAACCATGAGATCAAAGTAACACAATTATTTGATTATGGATTTCGCCCACTGCGGGCCATGTGTTTAAGCCCTGCTCAAATTGATGAGGCCTTCTTTCTTTAAATGAAAGTAGAGAAATGAATTACAATCAACTTTATATAAATGAACCTTATACCTCCAATCTTGGTCATGGATGAAAAATGTAGAGCACAGATGTCGAAACAAACATCACCATTTGATTTGTGGTGCAAAATCATGTAAAAATGACTATACATTTGTCTCGTTCTGACACTAGAACTTCTGGTCCCCCAAAGGAATCTTGTAGAAACCAACAAATATACCTTGTTCAGGGTTTCACACCCTGGACCACTCTTGATTCTGCCCTGGAGCCCACTCCACTCTCCATGCCCTTCACTCAAATGGCAAGTTTGCATTTAAATATTTTTTCTTGGTAGACCTTCCAACAAACTGTTGGTAGTTATCCTGGAGGTTACACTGCATTGTTGCCAGTTTATTATTTTGGAGCTGCCCATTGGTGGGCTGACCCACATGGGTCAGTTTGGTCTGATCCCCATTGGGTACTCAACACGGGTTTGGGTGAGGTCCATGATACTTGGGGCCTTGACCTATTTATTACATACATTTTCTTATATATAATATGACATTGTCATTGGACCATTGTGGGGTGACGAGCATGGCAGCCTTCCACCCCAATATATATATATATATATTATATATATATATATATATATATATATATATTATATATATATATATTATATATATATTATATATATATAATAATTTATATATATTTTTAATAACAATACACTTAAAAAAAATCTGCCAGATTTTAAGGCTTACTAGATGAATTAACGAGGTGAAACAATTTGCCCTTTTCAATTGTCATTTTTTATGCACCGTCCCTTCGCCAAATTGTTTCCTTGTTAGTGATTGCCACTTGGCGTAGCTTGACAAGAACTTTGACTAGCTATATCTTGATCTAGAGAACTTGGATTTGAGTTTCATTCACACTGTTGGAATCAGGGTGACGAGCACTATGATCTGGTCTTGGTTTCACTTACATATGATGGCTTTTATTTTTGATCTATTTCAAGACCAATTCTATTTCCAGAGCCAGCTAGAACATTGGGAAAGGAAAAGCACTAAAAAAAATAATGTAGACCTAAATATCTTCAGAAAGAAAGGGATCTGACAATGCTCATTTTGGAGAGGTGAAAACCACCTTAGATGAAGGTGGGGATGTGTACTTGGCTTCTTCTTCAAGTACACATGTATATCATGAGGCATGCTTTATTAACTCAGGTGCATCCTTTCACTTCACTCCCCATAGGGAGTGGTTCTGCAAGTACAAGAAATATGATGTTGGTAATGCCTTCTTAGGGGATGATAAGAAGGCAAAAATCATCAAACATGAAAAAGTCAAGATGAAGTTGAAGGTGGAAGGATTAGAATACTTCCTAGTGTTTTGCATATTCTGTCATTGGTCAGAAATCTAATTTCTGTAAGAAAGATGGATCATGGAGACCCTAAAAACATTATTCAAGAAATACACCTACAATATGGTTCGGGGAGAATCGTTATTGATGCAGGGAGTTTAGATTGAAACTCTATAGAAGCTTTTGGTATCACTGTTATTGATGGGTGCAATAGTTTTGTGGTCTTAAAAGTGGAGTAGAAATTCTACTGGTATTTGGTGAAAATACCATGTTATGGCATCAAATTCTTAACATATTGGAGAGAAGGGCCTTCGAATATTTCGTGGTAATAGTATGGTAGAAGCTATGTCTAATTTCTCTATGGTTTTTTATTTCTATGAACATTGTGTATATGGGAAGCAAAATTGGGTGAGTTTCCCCTCTATTGTTAAGAGGGTGAAAGGGATATTAGAGCTTGTGCACAGTGATGTGTTTGGACCTGTATTGGTTCCATCACTAGGTAATTATGTGTACTATGTCTCATTTATAGATGACTTCTCGAGTAATACATGGATATATTTCCTCAGGAAGAAATATAAAGTCTTTGACAGGATAGATAATGATGGAGAGTTTGGCAAGAAGGAGTTTGAAGATTTCTATAAGAAGTGTTGGATAGCATGGAAAAAGACTACTCCATACACACCCCAACAAAATGCATTTACAGAAATAATGAAGAAAACATTGATTTCTCAGTGTTGTCGAGTTAGGACAAATATTTTGGGTAGAGGCAATGGATATTGCATGTTACTTGTTTATATATCACCTTCATTAGCATTGGAGGATAAGACTCCACATGAGGTATGGATTGGTAAGAAACCCTCTCCCTCACACCTCAACAAAATGGATTTACATAAATAATGAATATGACATTGATTGAAAAGGCAAGAAGCATGCTTAGTGGTGTCGAGTTAGGAAAATAATTTTGGGCAGAGGTAATGGATATTTCATGTTACTTGTTTAATATATCACCTTCATTAGCATTAGAGGATAAGACTCCACATGAGGTATGGTTTGGTAAGAAACCCTGTCTCTCACATCTCAATGTATTTGGTTTTGATGCATATGTACATGTTCAAAAGGAGAAAATAACAAAGTTAGATAGTAAATCTGAAAGGTGCGTGTTTATTGGGTATAAGTATTGTTTGAAAGGTTATAAGATTTGAAACCCAAAAACAAGGAAGGTTACGTACAACTTAGATGTGGCGTTTATATAGGTGAAGGATGTTATCAAACATGAATTCCTACCAAAGGGACATGGAAAGATAGATTTTGAGGAAGAATCGGACTCTACATCAGTAGAAGAATCAAAAGAGGAAAAGCCACAAACTCTTGTTTTGAGAAGATCAATTCGAGAGAGAAGGAAGCTACAAAGGTATAGTCCATCGTATTTCCATTAAAGTTTTCCTTTATCTACTACTAATGTTGATCCCATAACTATGATGGAGGAACTCGATTCAGAACATGGAAAACTCTAGAAAGAGGCCATTGTTGAAGAAATGACATCTCTGGACAAAAATTAGGCTTGGGATCTGGTCGACGTATCAACTCGAAGGAAACCCATTGGCATAAAATGGGTGTTTAAGAAGAAGATAAATACAGAAGGCAAGGTGAAAAAATATAAAGTTTGATTGGTAGAAAAAGGTTATTCCCAGAAAACATTTCTTCATGGGGATCTAGAAGAAGAAGTCTACATGAAGCAACCTGGAGGATTTGTAGTGAAGGGTAAGAAAGAAATGGTATGTAGGTTAAAAAAAGTATTTGTATGCATTAAAGCAATCACCAAGGATGTGGTATCATAAATTTGATACATTTGTACGGGGAGTTTGCTTCACAAGGAGAAAAGAAAGTCATTGTGTATATTTTAAATTAATTTGTGAATGTGTTATTTATCCTATCTTGTATGTGGATGATAGTTTGTTGATTGGAAATGAAAAAAAAAATATTTAGGATTTAAAGACCCAATTCTCCTCTAAATTTGACAAGAAGGATCTTGGTGCTACAAACTATATTTTTGGGTATGGAAATTAAATTAGATTAGGCAAAGAGGAAGTTTTTGGTTAAACTAGAGGAAGTATGTTGAGACAATATTACAGAGCTTTAATATGAAGGATATTAAACCAGTGAAGGTTCTTATTCATGTTCGCATAAATTTATTTGTTGAATGGTGTCCCAATGCACAGGAAGAGGAAGAGGACATATTATGTGTTTCATATGAGAGTGTAGTTGGTAGCCTGATGTATGTATTGGCTTGCACTAGATGAGACATTGCACATGCTTTAGGAGTATTGAGAAGGTTTAGCTAGAAATCAAGGAAGGAGCATTGGACAACCGTGATGTAGTTTTTTAGGTATTTGTGTGGCACTAGTGATTATGGTTTGTGCTACTACGAAAGATCAAGATTGGACAAAGTTTTGGGCATCCGTTTCTTTGTTGATGCGGATTGGGTTAGATATCTATATCAGAGAAAATCTACAAGTGGGTATGTGTTTAACCTATTTGGAGGAGTAATCAGGTGGATGAAAAAGAGGCAGTATGTAGTGACACTTTCAACTATAGAGGTCGAATACGTAGCAGCCACTCATGCAAGTGAGGAAGCATTTGGTTGAAGAGAATTTGTTCAAGTATGGGGTTTGTATAGTGAACTATAAGGATAGACTGTGATAGCCAAAGTGTAATTTCTTTGGAAAAGAACCTTGCTTATCATTTGAAGACAGAATATATTGATGTTCAGTATCACTTTGTGAGGGATATGGTTGAGGACAAAAAGGTGTTGTTGGTAAAGGTGGACACTTTGAAGAATGTTGCAGATGGATTGAGAAAGTTGGAGAGAATTAAGAAATTTTCCTGGTGTACAGAAACAATGGGTGTTGCAGGGCTAGACCAATGACAAAGCTCTCGTGTGAACCCATATGTGGAAAGGAAAAAAAAAGTGGGAGAATGTTGGGTATGTGTTATAGTATTTCGAGGACTAGTACCATGCACTATAATTTGTGTCAGTTGAAGTCGCAGGGTCACAATGGGAGTGGCATACCCCCTTTTCGATGGGTTGCATGGGGTCTAGGGCAACATCCTGGGAATTTAGCTATCTCTTTATCCACTCTCAACTAATATACTCATATATTGAAAAAAATATATTCAAATAGAATGGAACCCATTTTTATAACAAAACCCAATAGCGTACTAGTGATTAATTTCAAGTTGCTAAACACTTAACTAGAGTTACCATATTGCATCTTCTATATTTTGTTTTCAACGTGATAATGTGTCTAGCCCCTTTTCCATGAATAATAGGGATTACATGGAATCTTGTCAAATCATGGTGGTCAAAATAGGAAGATCAATTTCTATGTAGCATAACATTTGCATACAAACTATGATTGAGGTGATTCTTACATAATTGGAAAGGTATCTGTGTGTAGAATAGTGCTAGGGGGTTCAAATTTAAGTCACAATTTTTTACCACCAAAAAATACCATTTCATGCCTCAAATTGCTTCTGGAAGGTTTCAAGCCCCAATTTGTTAAAATCATACCCACCAATAAAAATGGTCATGTGACTTTATTCCTCTACTTCTCCACTCTTAAAGCATCAATATGGATGAAAAATAATATAATGATCTAATCTATATGAACTTGGGATTCATAATTTTTAGAATTAGTAAGATTCATCAATATTTCTACACTTTAAGGTAAGTGTGGATCCTTAAAATTTTCTCTAGTACATCATATTGGCATTATCACCTTTTTCTTCTTTGTTTTCATTCTTTCCCTTACCTTCATTCTCTTTATGTCCTTTCTTGAAAGTTGTTTTCACTATATCTTCCCCATCAAGGGAAAGTTGCTAACACTCCTTTCATGTAAACATAATTTCCTTGGCTACCATGATCATCATGTTCAAATATTTCATGCCTTGGCTATCTTTTACCACCATCTTCTGCAATTAAGTGCATGGATCACCCTCATAATATCACCTCTTGTATTTTCTTTCTAATCTCTTTCATAATTGAATTCTCGTATTCTTGTGTTGATGGTTATTGTATTTACTTTCATAATATTATGGTTATATTGTTATAATAGTAACCAATGTTACTCATATTTCATTTCATATCTTAGCTTCCACTTTCTTGCATGATAGTTTGATTTACTTATTTCTAATTCCACTATTCAATTATTACTTTGCTTTCTTAGTCATTTTATTAGCTTCCTTTTTAACATATTATTTTCTTACCATCGCTTCCCACTCCTTTCTTTTATATTTTCCTTAAAAATTCTTGATGTTATGATTCTTATTCATGTGTATCATAGCTCTACTTGCTTGTGATGTTTCATTTTGCATGGGGATATATGCAAATTTTAAGCACATTAGTGACCTAGCTAGTGGACATCTACCCCTTCAATGTCAAAATACCATAGTACACCACACATACTAGTATCCTCTTCCACATGCACCATTCCCTTTCATATGTTTTCTTTTCTCTTACTTTTCTTTTTTCTTCTTTTTTTTGTTTTCTTCTCTCCTTCCTTATGCCTTCCCTGAAACTCAGTACTATTCTCTTCTTATAGATAATAGCTCCTACATGGGGGAAAATATGTAGTATATGGTTTTTCACTCTAGTGTTTATATATGCATACCACTAAGGATGCAACAATGTGACCTACTTGTATGCCTTGTCCATTTATAACACACTTAATGAGGATATTAATACCTCTTTATCATCTTTCTAGGTTGAACCAACTTTCTCAAGTCCATATTTATCTTGAATTAATTATGCAACCTCTTAGGGATGTCTATAGCTAGTAAGGGTCTTTACCACCTTTTTATCCTATATGCTTTCCTTTAATCACTAGTCGCATCCACTTTGACCCTTTAAGGTAGTCATTTGGGGTATGCCCTTTCCCTATGGGTATATTTTTTATGCAATCCCTTGATTAGGCCCATAATTACCTAGGATGCTTCACTTTGAACCAACAACGAACCAAAAGCTTTTGGGATTACTATTTACAAGGTGAAATGATTGAAATATTCTTTAAATTTTCATGGTCGCAAGGTGTTAAATAAACCACAACTTTCCTCAAATTGCTAAGATTGTGTGTCATGGTCCATGGAAGAGACATTACTTGTATTTGTCTTTATCAACACTTTGTTAGGGATCTCTTGCTATTATCTTGGCTCCAAACATGTATAGTTGTTGTTTCATATTAGCACTTCTTGAAGGGCCTAGCCCTCTCATACCATGACCAAATTAACCCTACAACTTCAAGGATAGATCTAGTATAACTAAGAGAAAAAAGGTATCAAAACTTTATGAAGGTAGTGTGAGTCACAATTAATTATTTTATGGCTATATAGTAATTATCTATCACTAAGTTAGTCATTATTTCATTTCTATTTCATTGCACAAAAAGCTTCAACACCTACATCAAGGCTCATGTGAGAGTTATGTCCACTTCCCCTCTATTTCATTTTAATTAATTACCAAATAAAATTATGAATAAGTTCTAAGCTAATTTAATATATTGTTTGTTTTATTTGTAATTATTTACTTAAAATCTTTCTTAAATTATTCTAAATTCTAAACCATTAAGAAAAATTAAAAATTTCATTAATAAAAAAAATATATCTTTTTCTATCTTCGTCTGTGTGAGTTATCAATTTTTCTTTTATTTTTTGTCTAGTTTCTCTCTACCCTGACAACTTTTGGATTTTCACCAAACACCTATGGTTCCATCACTTCTCCTTTATCTTTACTGTAACATGATCCAGAAGTTTATGAAATCAACATCATAACATAGCAACAAAACTAACTTTGATTGTTGGTGAAATATGGCTAATCAAAATTATATCCATTAATGTTCGTAATGAAGTAATGGAGGGGAGTTGAAAATAGGTTTTGCACTATCAGCTAAGACAATTAAACCACTCAACTTACCTTGATTGTAGATTATGCAATTTGATGAGTGTCCATAAAATTTCCAAGTCTACAATAAGAATAATTCAAATAAACAAATTCCCCACATTAAAGAGTTAACAACAAATTACTCTAGCAATCGATCATGATCTTATAGAATATTGCACAAGTCAACATGCAAACCATCAGCGAACCTCGATAATATCAAGCTGTGGAAAATTATGTGAAGACAAAGCTATGGAAAGCTTAGCTAGAAATCATGTGAATACAAGTAAAAACATCAATGAATCCACTTGACTACTTTTACAGGCCTCGAGAAGCAGTGTGACCTGCAAAAGACTTCCTAATGTGGGAGAGAGCCTATAGGAATAGAAAGGATGCACAACCCTCAAAACAATGTATGGAATGCAGATAATTCCATATCTGCCAAAGAAACCCTTTAAATACACATTCCCAAATGAGGAAAAAACTCTTATGTGCACATTCCATGAGACTATTAAAAGTTAAAAAGAAAAAACCTGGAATGCATATTCTACATGTCAACAAAGTGTTTTATGAAAGGATATGACACTTAAATACAAATATTTTCTAAATGCACTCACAATTATATTGATCAAATAATATTACACATATACATGAAGTGTTTTCTCAAGATAGGAAAACTATCTTGGACACATAATCAATTGGTTGAGAAAATATGTCAACCACACACCAATCTAGGAAACAACTAGATCTAAACAACTCCAAGAAAAAAAGAATACACTATTTTACATAGATGGAATCACAATAAAGACAAGTTGGAATTATATTTCGAAGTCACCCCCTTAATGAATACTTATCTCGATCTTAATCAGCAAAGTCTAGTTATGATCTTGGTGTACACAAACATGATAAAAAAGAATACGTCAACATCCATATAAAGGAACAATCATCTACTGGAATGCATGAGTACCAACTGTTGCAACCGCTAGCCTATTAGGATGTCCTTCTTGTATATGGTTCAGTCAATCATTATTCCCATACATGTACTTGTACCTGTAAATCCCCCTCCATCATCATCATCATGAGCTTTCTCAAATTATTCATAACCATGCATTGGGTTTTATCGGCTTACCCTAAACCATGTCCAGGGTTTTGTCAGTTAACCCTAAACCATGCCTACAGGAATCCGTGTCCACTTAACTCTCACGCATGGTTTTTGGTTTACCACAAATCTACACTTCAAAGTGGTTTCAGGCTTACCACAAACTTTCACTTCCAAAGTGGTTTTAAGATTGCCATGAAATTTACAGGGGTACACACGCCTCATCATGCTTACATTACATACTCCAACTCATGGAGTTGCTAGATACATACTTTCCACATACCATTGCAAAACAACATACTTGCTTACTAATGCATTTGTGATTCACATTACAACAGAGGATTGAGTTTGTTTTATTTCAACATGCAATCCTTTACCTTGTTTTTCCATCTCTATTTCTACTTCAACTAACTAATAACCACTATTTTAATCAACTTCTTCTAAAATCATATAGAAGCTTGGTGTCTTCATCTTGAATATTTTCAATTTCAATTCATAGTTGTTAGAGTGATCAACTCTAACAAATTGCATTTTCATGTTAAATTGATCAGACTCAACATGTTTCAGTTTAAAAACCCAAAAAAATTCTAGAAGACAATTCATTTTGTCAAAGCATATACTAATTTGCAGCATAGTGAAAGTTTTAGTTTCATCTTCAGCCATGTGGGAGGAGAGTTCCTCATGTTTCTTTACCTCTCATAAAACAAAAATCGCTAACGTTGTAGCTTGTCTTATGAGCTTCGATGCGGAAAACTATTTCTCCTCAACGAAGCTCCTTAATAGGTCCACAATATGTACCTCAATGCAACTCCTTAACTTTGATCCTTCCTCATTTAGCTCTTCAATGCTCTAGCCCTCCATCTCAATCATTGCGAGTTACTCAGCGAGATGAGAACCTCGAGCATTTGTTGGACATTGCTCCAAACCCACAGCATGAATCCACAGTACTTACTAGACCTATACAACTTTAGCATCCTGAAACTTGAAGGCACGACCAACAATGAGCTCTACACAACACTCAAACTACACCTTCACATGAATCGTCAGCTCACAGATCATCTGTCTTAAGTGTATATGTCAAATGCAAACTGTTTAAGCTCCACTATTCAAGAAGCCAATGTACCCCTCCCCATGTCACAACCGTCATAGGCCTATCATAGTAAAGATAAACAAACAAACTCATTCAATTTCTACTGCACATACTACACAAAAAAATTTCATAGTTATCCGTGAAATAATTAGTTAGGAAATTATATATATTATAATATATATATATATATATAATATATATATATATATATATAATATTATATATAATGTTAAAATTATATTATTAATAATATATTGGTTAAATATGATTTTTAGGGTAAATATATATTATTAAGGAATATATATTAATAAGACTTTAGAATATTAATAAATAGATAAATAATAAATATAAAATAAAATAGGAATTTAATTAAGTTCTAGAATTAAAAATAATAGGTATATAATAGGGATATTTACCATTATATTCTAAATATTTAAATAAATAATATTTATTAATAATATTAATATTATATAAGGGTAAATAAATATATATAATTTAATAT